>ARYC01017343.1:0-17225 GCA_000711775.1 Oxytricha trifallax
TATGCTTACATATCTATGGGAGGAGCTCTTGTATAGAAGTTATTTATTTGGATCAATAAAGCTTGCAAAGAGAAGTCATTTGGACTTTGTTGATAAAACTTTGGCCAGTCGTCCAAGTATTTAATGCTTATTCTGTTGACAGGAACTAGATAATCTATGTATTCATAAATTGATGGTTTCTCTGGCTCGTCAAGAAAAGCATGTGGAGCTCCGAACGGAAAAGAACTTGTAACAACAATTTTAAAACCAAAAACTTTCATTGAATTTTGCAATTATACCAGCACTATAAAATTGTTGAATTGTAATGCTTTGAATTTTACGTTTTCCTCTCAGTTAGATGCACTTTTTGACTGCTGAACCTTAAACCTCCTCTATAATTGGTTATTAAATCCATTCATTTATTTTTAATGTACTTACAATATGCAGTCTATTCTATGTTGCAATTAGGATTGTATTTCATGAAATTTATGATTTACTCTTGTACATGATTTCTATAAAAAGGTTTTAACAAACATAATAAAGAACGAGTTTTAATATTTTTACCTATTTTATTGATAGTCAGAAGTTTAAAGGAGTCTCTAGAGGTCTTATTAGATGACTTGCCATCTGACTGGGTCAACATTTGCTGCCATTATACAATTTATAAATTGATTTTTATTATAATTCCTAAGCTATTCTCACACCTAAATTCTATGTTCACTTTAAATATGTGAATTATTTGGGAGGTTAAGAACAGGAAATTAACTTCTTTTGAATAATATTAGCGAGCTTATATTTCTGTTTATATTGATGAAATAACTCTTTGCTATACATTCTTTATATTTAATACGATTTAAGTGTAAGTCTAAGTTTCAATAGAATGTAACAATTAGAGTTATAGTAGATATTAAACCCAGTCTCACGTGGTTAAAATATGCAGTTTTACCGGGGGTTATGGGAGGTTTTGTACCATTGCCATTAGACCCATTTGTTCCATTGTTTTGAGTATTACAGAATACAATCAAATATGAGATATAAGATCACTAATAGTGTTTAAATTTTTTAATTTTAACAAAATTCAGAACATTTAATTTTTGATTAAATTCATGTATAAGATATTCTTAAATTAAAAATGAAGTTCTAAAAAACTTCTTCATAGCTTTTTAAATATTTAAGAAATAATTTTGCTGTAATAATAGTGTTATTGGTATTATATTAAATTTATAATACTAAACTTTTATATATTCTTTCTGCGATTAAACACATTTAAATCTAGGCAGAATCACTGAAAAAATTGATAATTACTACCGTGATTTATTTTCGAATAAATTTCCTTTATAAACTTGCAAATTAATATGATTATTTATTATCAAAAATAAAAACTATAAAATATAATTTAAAGCTTTCTACTTTTTTAATTTCTATTTATTTAATTTAAATCATTATGATTTTATAAATATTATTATTGTTCGTATTGTTAGGAATGCTAGTATTTGGTTGAATTGTTATTTTATCTCCACCTATATTGAATGTTTGTAACAAACATTTCTAACTTACAATAATATGCGTATTCCAGCCTTGGTTTATCGCCTTGCACAGCAGATGGTAGAATATCCTGTAGAGTAGATTGCAGTAAGAACTCCATCTAGCAACCTAATTTGGGTCGATCCTCCACTAATGCTGATGTTAAAAGTTTAAGGCCTTTGTGTAAGAAACCGTCGGGTTTCTTCTCTCTGCCCTTACTATCCTTCTTAGTTTTTAGCTCTGAGGAAAGTGTTTGAAAGGAGCAGCAAGCCAAAAGAAGACAGGCAATTGCTGTGTAGTTTAAAAGTTTGGTAAAATTAACTTTCATTAATTCAATTATATAATTATTATAATACAAGAATTGTAATCGATAAGTTTTTTAGAAAAATAAGTTTTAAATGTAAAATAATCAAAGTGCCTTTTCATCTAGGAGATGCTATGATTCTTCATCTGAATTTTACTTGTTAAGGCTTATTAGGCTTTTAAGAGGAGAAATTTATATAATAAAATATTTAGGAAAATACTATAGAATAATAATTTTTTATCAAATTAAAAAAGTATTTGTTTAGTAAATACTTGATATCATGAATTGTCAATCTTTCTTAGCAGTAATTGGTTGATATGAAGTGCAATCTTGATATTTGTTGATATCAAAGTTGTCTGGGTCCTCAGTGTAATCTTTAACAATCTTGATAAATCTCAAGCCGAGTGCTGCGTCACCATATCTGTGGTCGATAGTCCACACTGTGTTCATTAAATCTTTAATCACAATTTGTCCATCGACAACGACTGGTTTGGGAGTGATCTTTCCTGCACAAATGATATACATGCAGTGAAGAGGACATGGGAGGGGAGCGAAACCTTGTTCGAGACCTAATGTTCCAACGTTTGTTAGGACACATTGACCCATACCGTTTGCTTTGATCTATAAGATAAGTAAGATACAACTGTAGTTTGTAGGCTTTAGATTTAAATATTTTAAGGGTATCTACAGATTAATTAGATTATTTCTTAAAAGGTCATTCAAAAATTAAATAATTTTTTTGTGTGAATACAACTTACAGAGTGATTAGTATGATTTTTTTAATAAAAATTCGCTAAGTTTTACCATAAATATTTTCTTAAGCTCTAATTTAAGAGACATGACAATTGATTGTCAAATTTTATATTTAATTTGCCTAACTAAGATAATAGGAAATCCTTACAGATAGGAATGGAACGCTTATTCCAAGGCATTATCCAACATAAGAACCAACAGTTAAAATGACTCCCATAATGAAAGTTGGCATAATCTTGAAAATTTCAGTGACATTATTATGATCCTTGTCTTAGTTGTTCTTAGCTCTCATGACTCTCTCATTTGTCTATTTAGCAATTTCAAGGATAGATTCGTTTTGAACTTCAAAAAGACTCACTGGAACTAAATCCTTGCCTGAGCCGCTATCTACTAGTACAGTCACTCCAACTCTCTCTGATTTTTGAAACTATAAATTAATCTTATAAAAATTTCTGTGTAATTACATGTCCCCACTTTATTCTGCCAACGTCTCTTCTGTTTCTATGAGCAGCTAGGAGCATACCCTTTGACATTAAATGAGTGATAGTAACCTTTTGATCTTTTTATGATTCACTAAACAATAGAGATAAGGACATTGTTTTAATCATAAGGAATTCACTTACTTAATTTTCTTTAAGTATTGAATTGTCTTGGTGCAGTCAAAGTCAATTACAATGTATGAAGTTGGATCAGTAGGTGCTATATATTTGAAAATTAATTAGCATTTCGAATATGGGAAATTGTTTAGAAATCTTTAGGAATTTCCTTAGATTTTCTTACCTCCCCAAGTCACAGCTGTAATATTCTTTCTCTTGGTCAAGTGAGATCTGTTTATAAAGATAAACTGGAAGAAAACAATGTAAATTGCTATGAGTGCAAAGTAAATTTTGAAGTAAGTTCCGTCTACGAAGAGGCCGTAGAGAATAGCTGCTATAAAGCCCAAAATTATCAAAGCGTTCATTTATTTAATAATCCTTTATATAAACTGTAAAATAAATAAATTAATGTGGTGATTATCTAATTGAAAACTGCTACTGTGGCATTTGTATTACTTTTATAATAAGTTTTCATGCCTAAGAAAGTTTTGCTGTAAAATAAAATACATAGTAAATTAACAAAGTATATTGCTTTAAACTCAATTTTCGATGGCGAGCTAACTCTTTTAGTGAATTTTATTCTTTTTGTGCTTTCTTTTACGATTGTCCTCTTCGTCTTCTGATTCGCTATCTTCATCTGAGTATTTATGTTCCTCACCTTCGTTATTAAAAATATAGTGTTATTTTTATTAAATACTTCAAGATTAATGCTATACTTAACAAGGGTTCGTTTTTATCATCTTATTCCAGCATGAGTTAGTTTTATTTTAATTTCTTGAAGTAATCATCAACTGCTCTCTTAGCCATTTAATCGTGATTTTCAGCCTACCAGCAAATGTAAGAACCCCATTTTGCTAAGCCAAATGCCACTATGAAATAGAATAAACCTCTTAATTAGCAATAATTGAATTAAGTACACGAGGGTTTTTTATATAAACATTTTATCATAGTTTAGAGCAATTTGAGCTACAAGCCAAATGAAAAGGACAGGTGAGTCTTATGAGCAGTTATCCCCTTTAAATAAGATCATTTGTACATAGAACATAATGGCTACAAGCAAGAAATAGAAACCCATAATTGCTCTTGGTATAGTTTTAAGACATGATACTAAGCCGATGAATTGCAGGAGCATCATTATAAATACCACTGAGTATACAAAGAAAATCATCGACATTTACAATAAAAGAGTTATAAATCTTCTAAGATAAAACCTATTAAGTTAAAGTGTTTCTATTTATTTTTTAAAAAATAAAGTTATTTATATATTGCAAAGTAGAGATTGGCAGTTTGACAATCTGGGAGACCAGCTGCCATAAGAATTACTGTCGTGAGTGCCAATGAAAGTGATATCAATAAGACGGCCTGTCTAAAAGTTTTTGTAGCTGATTTCGCTTCCATTAAAGATTAATATTATAATAGTAAAATTATTAACAATATAAATTAACTTAATCAAAGCCTTTTTAAAGCTTGACCAGATTCTTTAAGTTAAATGAAGATTAATACAATTTTTTTATATAGTTCAATATTGAGCTACTTTACTAGGTGCCATTTTCTTGCCCTCGCAGACTAGATTGAGACCAAAACTATTGATTGGCTTGTCCACTACCTTGGACCCTTTCTTTATGCATTCAAAGAGCCCTGTGTCAACCTTTGATTTCTTCTTGGCAGAAGCGTGATCAACAATTACTTTTACAGTGTCTTCAAGCACAAGTTTCACAAGTCTTTCAGTGACAGCTGTAGAATAGTCCATAGCTGGAGATGAATTGACTTCAATTAGCCACATGTTGAAATCCTCATCAATCATAAGATCAAAGCCAAAGAGCTCGAAGCAACCTGCCTTACATTCAAACATGTCTTAGACACTCTCAAGGCAGTTTATAATGATGTTTTATGACTATTCTTTAAGCTTGTCTTCCCATACATCCCATCCATACTCTTCTTGTAAGTAATTTTTCATCTCTTCGAATGACCACATATTGCCTTCAATTTCATGTGAAACTTTGGCAGAGTCAGCGTACTTAGCTACAGAGTTATTTGTCAAGTGAATGAAACGATCAAGGATATTATCTGCGTTATAATCAGAAGCTGGGAATCTGAAATATGGCTCTGCGTATATCCAGACAGTCAAAGGGTTCCAGTCAGTAACCAGCACCCATTATCTGATATCAAATTTACGACTCTTTACGATCAGAGAATTTTCAATATATTTTTAAGCAATGTACTGCGATTCCTTTTGCTTACAGAGATCCAGGATTTCTATTAAATTCTTGTAAAGCACAATACCTCTGCCTCTTGATGATCCCGCAGGTTTTATGATCCAGATATTTTTATCACCATTCAGATTATGTTGAGGGTATTTTGCCTTTAAATCATCAAGTATCTTTACAGCTCTTTTAAATTCTGGGTGCTTATTCATGATTTTCATGTCAATTTCTTGCTCAATTTTGGCTTTGCCATCATCTTCATCATCAATGATATCTTCATCACCATCATCTTCGTTTTATTTCTTACCACTTTCCCAACCGTCAAAATCTCCATCTTTTTCATAGTTTTCTTCATCTCCCTCCTCAGTTTGTTCTACAGGTTTCTTTGCTTCTCTCTCCCACTATTTCAAATTTATCCCAGGCTGTGTTTTCATGAGAGAATTTAATCCTTGGATTTGAAATATAAAATGAATAATTAGCAACAAATGAATGATAAAACCCCAAAACCCTCTAAAAATGATTATTTTTTTCATTTTTATTAAAAAATGATGAAATAGTAAGATGCAGATCAAACAAATGTATGTCTTAGGCAAAAGGAAGTTAATTGTCTAACAATTAAGTTATTAGCTTCTAAACACCAATATTTTACTAAACTTGATTGTTTATTTATGTTAAATTCAATCGCATGGAAGTTGTCGCTTAAACCTCAGGAATCATTATTAATTTCTTAATTTATGAAGCTCAAAATTATACTTTAATCTTGTAAAAATATAAAATATCATATTTTTTATATCATTATCTGATGTATCAGAATAATAACTCCCAAACTGCATGAGTTTGCAATGTTTTTGAAATTCATCATTAATTATTATTATATTTATATAGACTATACTATTTTAATTAATATATATTCATCAAAATCTTTTTGATTAATACTTAAAATGATATAACTCATAATAATTAATAAGTGAATTGGAGATAAAAGTAATAAATAAAATTAGGCGATTCATGGTATTATTAAATTTATAAAAATATGAAAGATCAAATTAAAAGTGTATTACAGATCACTGACAAACCAATACAGCCGTCAGATCAAACTTAATATTCCAAAATCACATATAAATTAATTATTTTCTTATAAAATGTGATAAATAATTGTGAGATTGGTATTTATTATGTTATTATGCAATTCTTTTTTATTTATTGATTAAAGTTTCAAGAAAAAAGAAACATATAAGTGTAATAAATAAAAAATAATTTATTCTATATTGAATTTGAATTTAGCAATAAACTTAACAACTTGCACATCCAAAGTAGATATCATCGAAAGTGAGATTTCTGGCAAGCAATTGGGCCAGTATTATATCAGTAACGGTTTGTTTCCCTCTAGAGGTACTTAAAACAAGACTCTAAATATAGGTAAGTTATTTCATTCAAAGTTTTATCAATATATTAAAGGAGTTATTGATATTGCATATAATAAAAATTATTAAATAAACCTTAATTAGTATACCTATAAATATATTAAGACTTGCTATAAATGCTACATATGTCATACTTTAACATGCAATATATATTTTTAGGGATAAATGGAACATCATAAATATAATGTACTCTCTCTTGCAAAAATAGTTCAAGATGAAGGATTTAAGGGTCTATATAGGGGTAAGTTCTAAAATTTAACAAACATAATCCTTAAAATTATTCGTGTTTATTCATTCTCAAAAAAGTGAAGTTATGTACTGAGAGAGTGTATATTTCGAGTTTCTACAATTAATCTGTATTTTCTTGCTAGAGAATTAAATAAAATATTAAACCATAAATAATTGAAATTCAGAATAAACACTGACTGATAAATTTTGATTATAGGGTATTCTATTTCAGTTTTTTGCATTCCACTTTTTCACACTCTGTATTTCCCGCTATATGAACATAATAAGCTATTTTTCAAGAAGAAGTTTATAAATTTATAGAATATAGCTTTTCTTAGGTGTTTTTCCCCTTATTTACTTAAATTTATTTTAAGTTAATAGCAATAAGTGTTTTTTTGTTATAAATCCCATAGATCAATTAAGAAGCAAGGATAGGAGTTAAGAACAATTAGATTAAAAATTAATTATAATTGGCTAATAATATAAATAATCAGGCTAAAATCAAATTTGCACACTCTGATTGGATTATTTTTTAAGGACAATTAATCGAGCCAATAGTTTTAATAATTAGCCCAAACATTATAATTATACGCTAATAATAATTAATTCTTAATTTAATTGTTCTTAACCCCAATTCTCATGTCTTAATTGATCTATGGGGTTTTATATAAGTACGATTGGCATGAAGACTCATTTAAGCTTTACTCTATAAGCGCGGGGATTAGTGGACTTATCTGTAATATAATCACGAATCCATTTTGGCTGGTGAGGACTCGAATGCAAGCAGAAATATTCAGATCTGCGAGTCAAGATCATTATGAAAGAGTCTACAAGGGTATAATTATTTCATAACTTTTATTTTGTTTATAATGCAGTAGTATACTAAAATTATTATATGCTGCACTCAATGATAAAAATCAGACATGAAGTAAGAATAAAGATAGATTATATAATTTATTTTAATTATAGGAAGGAACGAGAGCACTATTTTCAGGTTTGACTGCCTCTATTTTGGGGATTAGTCACGCACTGATATACTTCCCTCTTTATGAAAAAACCAAATTATATTTCAAGAGAACTTTCTAACCTGAAAGGGATCGCTTGAGTGGTAGATATGTATTCCTAAGTGCCATTCTTTCTAAATTCTAAAATATATATATATATTGTGATGTTTAAAGCAAAATCTGATCAGGAAATTTAAAGCGTTAGTAGTTTTTATTTTAATAAATTGTAAATTCTGTTCCAGTGCTTTGACATATCCCCATGAAGTTCTTCGAGCTCGTTAATAAGACTCTAGAAAAGGTGAAGCTAATTCAAATAAATTGAGGCATGTGCTTATGAATTCCCTAAAAAAAGAAGGTTATTTTGCTTTTTATAATGGTTATTGAGGGTAAAATATTTACATCCTCTACTTTTCATTAATGAATTGATTTATTTTCAATAATCTATATTTACAACACTTGTAAATTTTAAATAAAATACATAATGGTTTCTTTACAAATTTACTGCGTATATTGCCTCATTATGCAATAGTTTTTGTACTTTACGAGCAATTTTCATATTCCCTATCCAACATCATTGATGAATGAGTGCAATAATTGGAGTGAAATAATATATGAAAGAATGCTTAGGAAATTAATTACAATAATGTCATGCAAAATAAATCTTAGAATTTAATTAGTAAACCTATTAATATTATAAGACAAAAAGGGGAAAGGATGTTTATATAACATAATATCTTTATATGATATTAAATATGTTAAATAAAATAAGATTATATTTATATATAAATATAAGGACTTCGGGGAAGTTTTCTAATTTATCAGCAATAATGTTTGATTGAACTTTTGATCATTATTTGTATATTTTAACTGGTTACAATTGTAAGTAAATATTTTACATTTAATATAAAATGCATCAATAATATTGACTATAGCTTTGTGTCTATATCTATTAGCATCATATTAATGTAAATAATATAGTTTTAATATTTATAATTAATATGCAAGTAATAGTAGAAATATTATCAATTATTATAATGGCAAAATATCATTTCAATTTTGTGATAAATATTCAAATTCAAATAGTATAGATAATAAAATCAGAAAATATTTAAAATATGGTAAATACTACTGCTATATCAAGAGTCAAGAAGTTAACTCTTGCCTCAACTGCAGTGCTTTTATTGATACTTGCTCAGCCAACATTTACTTTATGTGTTTTTAATTTTCTAATTACAATCAAATGAACGAAAATATGAGTAATTTAAATTTATAAATTACAAGGAGCTGGGCCTCACACTGGCTTGGTCGACTTAGACATGGACCCATTTTTGAAGGAAGACGAAATTAAACTGGATTTAAAGGATAAAACTATGAATCAGGTAACTCTTGAGGACTTGATTGAGCTGCCACACATAAAGCCAATTTATAAGGCAGTAGCCGCTACTCACTTGATATCTAATTTGATATTGGATTTCTGCTGGTTAGGCAAGACTATGGTGCTTCATGACGATTTCTTGGCTATGTTTATTAGGCAGTATGGAGTGTAGTAGGATAAGTTTGAGGAGGCTTTGGATACTGAGGCCATGCTTAGAAAGATATATCCCACCGCAGATAAACCTAAGATTGAAATGTTCACTCATAGAGCTTGGTTTTCCTCTCCATGGAATCCAGTTGAGATTTTCAAATATTTTATTTATCTTACTAGCATGGACTTAAAAGACACAGTTATTTTCTAATTCATTTTTAATATTTTGAGATATTCGAGTACTTGCCAAACAAAACCTACTTCGATAGAATGTTAGACACAAACAAGATTCTTGATTCAGAGGGTTACAAATGGACTCATATCATCTGGACTAACGACAAGACTCTCACCCCAAAGACATTCAAGTGGTTCGAAGACAATGGCATGATAGTTAAGGAATTCAAGGAGCTACCATATGATAAGCTAGTGCATGATAAATTCAATGAGTATATCGAGGAGGGAAATTTCGGAAAGGCTATCGATATAACCAAGGGCTATACTTCTTATCACTACGGTGGCATGTATCTTGATCTTGACGTCTTTATCTCAGCTTTTATAAAGAGAAAGTTTTTTATGAAACAATACTTATTCAATTGATTAAATTATTATAAAACGTAAAAAAATCAGCTTGGACCAATAAATGGTTGCACAACTTTGATTCAATTTGGATCAGAGAGCTAGATATAAAATTCGGTATGGCAATCTTTAACAATGATCTCTACTTGACAAAGTCAAAGCACCCAGTCTTCGAGAAGTGGCTAGAAATCTTCCATGCTCAATATGCTGTGTCAGTTGATAAGTAACCTATTCAATAGTCAAAGTGCATGAATCAAACTAATGCCAAGACTCCTTATGAAGCTGGAATTCATATGACTATGGTCGCTTGGGTTCTTGAATATAGGAATTTATAAAATTTAACCTGCTTTTCTTAATAGAAGTTTGTATTTATTAATAAAAACAATGAATATGGGAAGTATGATACTGCAGATATTGCTCTATACCCAAAGAACACAATCAGACCTCAAAAGTACAAAATAAGAGTATCAGAGACTGAAACTGTGGTTTATCCAATTCAAGGAAATTCAATTTATATTTGCAGTTGGATGGATAACTATGGTGATGCCTTAGTTTTTGGATTTTCATGACACCTTAAAGCCTGAATAGTAAAATCTTAAACTAGATATAAAGATTTCGAGTACATTTAAATATACAAAGATATTACTCTTAAACATAACTTCTCAATCAAGAAAGATAAATTTATTAAAAAGAAGTAAGTAAAATAAAAATATAATTTAATTTATTAAATAAGTGAACTAAAAACAGTTAATAATATAAAATTTATTTTTGTTAATGGTAAGTTAATTATCCTTAAACTCTGAGTTTTTATGTTTCATTTTATCTATTATATGTTTTTGATATATTTCATCCTTTATCATACTTTCATATTTTAATTTATTTATTCATTTGCATTGTTAATAACAATTTTTATTCTTACTATAACATTTTTATAGTCAACAAGTTATAATTAGAACTCAACAGCAGGTGTGAGCAGTCTCTCAATAGGAGGAAGTGGTATTGGAACTGGTGTGATGACATCAAATAATTCATTCGATTTGCTTTCATACAAACAATAATATTGTAGAATTATTTTCATACATTCCCAATGCTCAATCCTTAATTATATGAGTATAATATAAGGAATATTCTATTTGTGGGGTGATTATATATTCAGATAATAATGACGACTTGGAAACGTCCCATCGAAAAAGTTCTTTCCCAACAATTTACATCATAAATCTCAAGTGCTGTTATTTGGCAGTGACCTTGAAAAGCAAAATTAAAGTAATTAGCAAAATAGAGAAGGAGAAAAACAGCCTATAATCATTTAGTAGAGCAACAATACACAGCAGTAGTTGTAATAACACCAGTAATAGCCAATTTAATAAAATATTGCAAATAACAACTCACAATAGTAGCAATAATAATTGGATTAATAAACGATGTCAACATAGCAATAATATCAAGATAATTAATAATAATAGCAGCAGCAGCAATTCCAACTTTATCAGTAGCAGCAGTTGTAGTTATAATAGCAATAACTACCTCAATAATAAGTGAATTAAGTGCAGTAAGAATAGATTCTGCAGTAAATACCTGCACAAACTTACCAGCAATAATTGTAGCAAAACATGCTGAACTACAATAAACCCCCTGATATAGTTGGAAACCAGAAAAACATCAAAGTGCCCTCTTTAATATTATTTTATTTGTTGATCAGTCAGATATCCTTAGGAGATGTACCAGCTGGAAGTTTAAATGCAAACATCTAAAATTTAGAGTAAAACTAATAAGCTTATAACATCCCAGTTTAACAACAATAGTATCAGTAAAATCAAAGCTTAAATAGTCAAATACAGTCTCCTACTCAGCATGTATGTAGCTAATAATGTGGTTATTGTGGCCAGTAAAACATTTCAAATTAGCAATAGTAGTAAAATCTGAATTAAATAGACTTGATATAAGGAGGCAATTAATAGACTCAAAGTCCTTAATATTTACAGGATTATCAATACTAAGATCAGTAGTAAATGTCTAATCAATATGAAAATCCATAGTTATTGTAAGCAGATTAACTTTATCAATAAACTCAAAGCTAGTAGCCAATAAATCAATATCAACAACATCAGGCAATAAATCAAGCTCATTCTCATTTTTCACAATAACCTTTTAGTAATCCCCTCTAAAACCTCCCAGCTGGTTAGAACAACCTATAGAATAGATATTCCTCATCTTCATTAGCTTCCCAATAAAACTACATAAACAACCAGAGCGTTGAACAGTTGAGATATTAAGAGAGATTGAGATAAGCAACTCATAAACAGAATGAAACGTATCACAGATTTTTGAATTAGCACAAGGAAGTGTAGAGTGACAAGGATCGTCTTCAAAATAATTACGATTTGGTGGGTTAATAAGATCACCAGATTGAAAATTAGCAGCCACTCTCTATGATTCCTGCACCAATTGTTAGTTAGACACCTTAAAGAAGGAATAGACTTGGAAAAATTGTTACATAAATCGAAATGAACAAACCTATATTATTTATATTTTTGTTTAGGTGATTGCATTAGATATATCAAAGAATATTTCATTGTTTTTTTACCCAAAATAATGATTAAATTAGATATAGTAAATAACATAAAAATCCATATGTTTTTTAAGATATATTATTTTACCTTAAAGCTAATCTTATATTTTAAATTAATATTCAAATTAATTAACTAACTAACAATCCTGAAACGCGTAAATACTTAAAAGACGTTCTTGAACAATAAATCAAAGAGAAAAACCAACGCAAATAAAATGAAATAATTTAACATAAAATTTACTAATAAGGCATCAGGCAGCAAGGGGAAATCGTCTAATAAGAGCAAAGTTAAGTAAAAGCTCATAGAAAACTCATGCAAAATGAGTACAAATCATTTTTAGATGCTTAAAAATAAACACTTTAAAACTTAAGCGTTGACTTTACAAATTATAATGGGGGATCAAGAGCCTAGAGTTAATTGTATGGGGAAGATCTATTATATCAAGATATGCTGACTCAACAATAGTAATAATAGTATTCAAATTAGAGTGTGAATCCACCATATAGATACGATTAGAGTAATAATTATAATATTGTCAGTGGTTAAGCGATTGGGCAAGCACCTGTATCTTAGCAAATGAATAGAGCTAAACTCGAAAATCTTTTCATAAAGCTTATTATAAAATAAAAAATTTAAGTTTATGCTCCCTCCTAGACCTGGTTAAAACATCAGAAATACCTAGACACAACAGATAAAAACCAGGCCACCTCTAAACCCAAATCATTTCAATACCTTAAATGGTTCTTCTCAATCCTTTTTACCTCCTCTGTAAAACTAAAGATCAGCTTCCTAAAATCAATCGATGACTCCTACGAATTAAATGCGTAGACCACCTCAGCTATTTAATACAATAGATAACTCCTTAAACTACCCTTAAACTGAAATAATGCCAATGACAGCTATGACTTCATAGATTCCTTAACATCATGGTTTATCTAATAGCTTAATTATAAATTAGTAGTAGCAAATGCCTCGACTGGGCTCGGCTTCATTGGGAGCAGAGAGACGCAATTCTTAGCAATATTTTTCCAATTTGGCTGCTAGAAATATGATGTTGTGAATTAATTTTTTATGTTTAATTTTTATATCTTTTTAAACTCAAATAATTATGGTTAACCTCACTAGTTCATAGAATTGATGTTTCTAGATCTGCAATTTTTCATATTTAACTAGGTAAATGCAAATTGGAGAATTTCCAATAGAATCATAAATTAAAAGCAATTGTGTGGCTATCTTCTAAAGTAGTTGGATTTCGAATTCATTAAAAGAACCGCCTGATTTAAAATCTTAAATGGCGGTCCTTTGCAGACATCAAGTAACTTCTTAGACAATTTAGTCGCAGCGATTTCGCTTAATTATCCCTGCAAATTATAAATAATAGTTTAGATAATCACATAGAAAGACGGTTGTTAGTGGGAATATAAAGTGATATAAGATTTAGGATGCGTGAGGGTATGTTTTGTTTTAAATATTTAGGTAATTAATATAGATAGCCTGTTAGAGCTCTATTGTATTGGGGAGAAAGAGACGTTCAAGATCTCTCACCTCTGATTCTTCTAGCGAGTTGCATGTCCTTTGGCATGATGGTGACTCTCTTGGCGTGGATGGCGCAGAGGTTGGTGTCTTCGAAGAGACCAACGAGGTAGGCCTCGGAGGCTTCTTGGAGAGCGAGGACAGCTGAGGATTGGAATCTCAAGTCACTCTTGAACTCGGAGGCGATTTCTCTGACGAGTCTTTGGAATGGAAGCTTTCTGATGAGGAGTTCAGTGCTCTTTTGGAATCTTCTGATTTCTCTGAGAGCGACGGTACCTGGTCTGAATCTGTGTGGCTTCTTGACACCTCCGGTGGCAGCAGCAGTTGATGACTTCTTTGCTTGCTTGTGGGCGATGTGCTTTCTTGGGGCTTTGCCTCCAGTGTTCTTTCTAGCAGTTTGCTTGGTTCTGGCCATTTTATTACTTGTGTTTTAGGAATTATAAGACTCTTAATTCAAATCAAATTTATTAGCCCTTGCTCGCTCTATCTTCATAATTATTGGCTCGTCTTGGCTAACTATCTATATCTAAAAGGGTCTTTTGGATTATTCATAAATTTCTTAAAATCTATAATAAAAATCTAAAGAGAATTAAGCATATATTATACAATATGAGTGACTATTTATATTCCAATTTAAGAAAAAACTTTAATTTTCCCATAATCTTATCTAGGAAAAAAATATAAAATATTTAAATAAAATCCTAGCTCATTTACCATAATTCTTCATATCAATCGAACATATCTACTTTGTTATTCTATATTTTATCTATCTCTCCTCAAAAGGTCAAATGTTTTTCATGGTTCTAAGTTATCAAAGTCTTGGTTTTTGTCTCGATTTGGCTCATTAATGTCACAAAATTTTTATCTCGACATTTTCTCAGAAAACCCTCATGTTATCAATCATAAAATAATAAGTGCTTATTTATTTCAAGCAAATTAATTTTAATTTTGATGAATTCCTTAACTTTTGTGAAATAACTCATCCATGAATTTCACCCATTTAGCGGATTTTATTGACATTTATTATTATAACTTAAGTTCATATATAATTTGGTTTAATAATAGCAATTTATCATTTATTATAATCACATTAATTAGTTATGAAACTATGCACAACATTTTCATTTAAGATACTCTATGTCTTATGTTTTAGGGATTTATTATGTTTAATGCAAATTATAAATTACTAATAATTTTAGGTCTTTTCTTTCTCCCAATCTGAAATGAAAATATATATAAATACAACATTTATAAAAATGCTTAAATTGAATTTATACTATTTTTAAAAATAAATATTTCATAATTTATTTAAGATACATTTTTAATTAGTGGTTATTTATGTTATTTCTTGGATTAGTCCAATTGCTGATATAGATAAACTTTTAATAGTTAACTTAATATAGAGTTTTCCTTAACTTTAAAATTTACTCAAGATTTTAGGAATTTGGGTAAAAATCCTAATTCAATTCGTTTAGCATTATGTATAACTTTTTTTAATTTATAGTAAAGAATACATATCATACTATTCATCACTTTTGATTTTTTTAAGATTTAAATCTATATTTATAAATTGAAATTAATTTATAATTGTAATCAGCTTTTTCGACTGTCTTATACTTTATTTTAAAATATGTTTATTCATTTGTTATTAAAACGTAAATTAATAAATAAAGTCCAATAAAACATTAAAAATTTTAGCATCTTAATTGCAAATTTATTTTATTTTCTTATTAAAATTCAATTGCATGTAATTATTGTATAAAACATCTGATATATATTCCCCAAAATTTATTAATTAAAGTTATTTTAGGGATGCTCTAGGCATCCCATTAAGATGCTTAAAAAAGTCCATTGAGCATATAAGCCCAAAAATATTATAAGATGCTTTGAAAAGTCCCATTATCCATTTTGACAATGTCTAAAATATTAAACATATTATAACTTATATTTAATTCTTGCATTTAATTCATGCGATTTTTATTTAAAAAATATCAAAATTATCGAGGAATATAATATAAAGTAACAAAAGATAACAACTTATAGATTAAAATTAATGTTAGAAATTAAGAATTTACAATAAAATATAAGATAAGTAAAGAAATAACTGACATTTACTATAAATAATACAATGGTACTTTTCGATATAAGCTTAATTTTTATTTTTACTCAGTTTTCCTTTGGTATAATCTTGATAATTACAGTTTTTCTGATTGAAATTAATTCTTCTACAACTGTATTATCTGGATTTTTATCTTTTTAAGCAAGATTATTCAATATTTAGCTGAGCATATTTTGCGAATCTTCTCTTTTCTTCAATTCCAATGTAAATTTACCAATATTAGGGTTTTCTGGTTACTATGATTTCGAGACATTTTTAATTTAAGAATCCGAATTTTAAGAATTACTCTCTTATTTTTAATCGCTATTTGATGAAATATTATTTTGGCTATCGCTATTTGTAGAGTTATTATCAGCTTATTTAATATCTTGAGATACAATTTCTTCTTTAATTTCAATATAGTCATCGCACTTAATTTAGATGTTAGCTTATTGCAAAATCTTAACTCCCCTAAATTCATTCTGAGATATACTTTATATGTGTACGTGAGATTTATCTACCTCATTTGAAGATGGTTCAGTTTAAGAATTTTGATTTAAAATTGCCTAAGATAAGCCAATAATATCCACATCCACGTTTTCAAGGTCTAGAATGTTCCAGACCACTGAGCCGATTTATTCGCGTTTAATCTCATGCTTAATAAACAAACCAATTTTCTGCCCTGAGGTACATTCAACTTCAAAAGGGTCATTGAGATTAGTTTGTGTGTCTATTTCTCTGAAGGGGAGTTGATTCAAAAGTAGAGCAGGGAAGTTTGGACGTGGTACATTTTAAGGTGAGTTTGGTAGATTTTCTATAATGTAGAATTGAATAAATAGACTTTAAATTTAAATGAGGATTAATCACATTTTTATACACGTTTAGTTACTTTTATCTTATTACT
>ARYC01017344.1:0-15096 GCA_000711775.1 Oxytricha trifallax
AAAGTTCTAAAATTTAACAAACATAATCCTTAAAATTATTCGTGTTTATTCATTCTCAAAAAAGTGAAGTTATGTACTGAGAGAGTGTATATTTCGAGTTTCTACAATTAATCTGTATTTTCTTGCTAGAGAATTAAATAAAATATTAAACCATAAATAATTGAAATTCAGAATAAACACTGACTGATAAATTTTGATTATAGGGTATTCTATTTCAGTTTTTTGCATTCCACTTTTTCACACTCTGTATTTCCCGCTATATGAACATAATAAGCTATTTTTCAAGAAGAAGTTTATAAATTTATAGAATATAGCTTTTCTTAGGTGTTTTTCCCCTTATTTACTTAAATTTATTTTAAGTTAATAGCAATAAGTGTTTTTTTGTTATAAATCCCATAGATCAATTAAGAAGCAAGGATAGGAGTTAAGAACAATTAGATTAAAAATTAATTATAATTGGCTAATAATATAAATAATCAGGCTAAAATCAAATTTGCACACTCTGATTGGATTATTTTTTAAGGACAATTAATCGAGCCAATAGTTTTAATAATTAGCCCAAACATTATAATTATACGCTAATAATAATTAATTCTTAATTTAATTGTTCTTAACCCCAATTCTCATGTCTTAATTGATCTATGGGGTTTTATATAAGTACGATTGGCATGAAGACTCATTTAAGCTTTACTCTATAAGCGCGGGGATTAGTGGACTTATCTGTAATATAATCACGAATCCATTTTGGCTGGTGAGGACTCGAATGCAAGCAGAAATATTCAGATCTGCGAGTCAAGATCATTATGAAAGAGTCTACAAGGGTATAATTATTTCATAACTTTTATTTTGTTTATAATGCAGTAGTATACTAAAATTATTATATGCTGCACTCAATGATAAAAATCAGACATGAAGTAAGAATAAAGATAGATTATATAATTTATTTTAATTATAGGAAGGAACGAGAGCACTATTTTCAGGTTTGACTGCCTCTATTTTGGGGATTAGTCACGCACTGATATACTTCCCTCTTTATGAAAAAACCAAATTATATTTCAAGAGAACTTTCTAACCTGAAAGGGATCGCTTGAGTGGTAGATATGTATTCCTAAGTGCCATTCTTTCTAAATTCTAAAATATATATATATATTGTGATGTTTAAAGCAAAATCTGATCAGGAAATTTAAAGCGTTAGTAGTTTTTATTTTAATAAATTGTAAATTCTGTTCCAGTGCTTTGACATATCCCCATGAAGTTCTTCGAGCTCGTTAATAAGACTCTAGAAAAGGTGAAGCTAATTCAAATAAATTGAGGCATGTGCTTATGAATTCCCTAAAAAAAGAAGGTTATTTTGCTTTTTATAATGGTTATTGAGGGTAAAATATTTACATCCTCTACTTTTCATTAATGAATTGATTTATTTTCAATAATCTATATTTACAACACTTGTAAATTTTAAATAAAATACATAATGGTTTCTTTACAAATTTACTGCGTATATTGCCTCATTATGCAATAGTTTTTGTACTTTACGAGCAATTTTCATATTCCCTATCCAACATCATTGATGAATGAGTGCAATAATTGGAGTGAAATAATATATGAAAGAATGCTTAGGAAATTAATTACAATAATGTCATGCAAAATAAATCTTAGAATTTAATTAGTAAACCTATTAATATTATAAGACAAAAAGGGGAAAGGATGTTTATATAACATAATATCTTTATATGATATTAAATATGTTAAATAAAATAAGATTATATTTATATATAAATATAAGGACTTCGGGGAAGTTTTCTAATTTATCAGCAATAATGTTTGATTGAACTTTTGATCATTATTTGTATATTTAAACTGGTTACAATTGTAAGTAAATATTTTACATTAATATAAAATGCATCAATAATATTGACTATAGCTTTGTGTCTATATCTATTAGCATCATATTAATGTAAATGAAATATAGTTTTAATATTTATAATTAATATGCAAGTAATAGTAGAAATATTATCAATTATTATAATGGCAAAATATCATTTCAATTTTGTGATAAATATTCAAATTCAAATAGTATAGATAATAAAATCAGAAAATATTTAAAATATGGTAAATACTACTGCTATATCAAGAGTCAAGAAGTTAACTCTTGCCTCAACTGCAGTGCTTTTATTGATACTTGCTCAGCCAACATTTACTTTATGTGTTTTTAATTTTCTAATTACAATCAAATGAACGAAAATATGAGTAATTTAAATTTATAAATTACAAGGAGCTGGGCCTCACACTGGCTTGGTCGACTTAGACATGGACCCATTTTTGAAGGAAGACGAAATTAAACTGGATTTAAAGGATAAAACTATGAATCAGGTAACTCTTGAGGACTTGATTGAGCTGCCACACATAAAGCCAATTTATAAGGCAGTAGCCGCTACTCACTTGATATCTAATTTGATATTGGATTTCTGCTGGTTAGGCAAGACTATGGTGCTTCATGACGATTTCTTGGCTATGTTTATTAGGCAGTATGGAGTGTAGTAGGATAAGTTTGAGGAGGCTTTGGATACTGAGGCCATGCTTAGAAAGATATATCCCACCGCAGATAAACCTAAGATTGAAATGTTCACTCATAGAGCTTGGTTTTCCTCTCCATGGAATCCAGTTGAGATTTTCAAATATTTTATTTATCTTACTAGCATGGACTTAAAAGACACAGTTATTTTCTAATTCATTTTTAATATTTTGAGATATTCGAGTACTTGCCAAACAAAACCTACTTCGATAGAATGTTAGACACAAACAAGATTCTTGATTCAGAGGGTTACAAATGGACTCATATCATCTGGACTAACGACAAGACTCTCACCCCAAAGACATTCAAGTGGTTCGAAGACAATGGCATGATAGTTAAGGAATTCAAGGAGCTACCATATGATAAGCTAGTGCATGATAAATTCAATGAGTATATCGAGGAGGGAAATTTCGGAAAGGCTATCGATATAACCAAGGGCTATACTTCTTATCACTACGGTGGCATGTATCTTGATCTTGACGTCTTTATCTCAGCTTTTATAAAGAGAAAGTTTTTTATGAAACAATACTTATTCAATTGATTAAATTATTATAAAACGTAAAAAAATCAGCTTGGACCAATAAATGGTTGCACAACTTTGATTCAATTTGGATCAGAGAGCTAGATATAAAATTCGGTATGGCAATCTTTAACAATGATCTCTACTTGACAAAGTCAAAGCACCCAGTCTTCGAGAAGTGGCTAGAAATCTTCCATGCTCAATATGCTGTGTCAGTTGATAAGTAACCTATTCAATAGTCAAAGTGCATGAATCAAACTAATGCCAAGACTCCTTATGAAGCTGGAATTCATATGACTATGGTCGCTTGGGTTCTTGAATATAGGAATTTATAAAATTTAACCTGCTTTTCTTAATAGAAGTTTGTATTTATTAATAAAAACAATGAATATGGGAAGTATGATACTGCAGATATTGCTCTATACCCAAAGAACACAATCAGACCTCAAAAGTACAAAATAAGAGTATCAGAGACTGAAACTGTGGTTTATCCAATTCAAGGAAATTCAATTTATATTTGCAGTTGGATGGATAACTATGGTGATGCCTTAGTTTTTGGATTTTCATGACACCTTAAAGCCTGAATAGTAAAATCTTAAACTAGATATAAAGATTTCGAGTACATTTAAATATACAAAGATATTACTCTTAAACATAACTTCTCAATCAAGAAAGATAAATTTATTAAAAAGAAGTAAGTAAAATAAAAATATAATTTAATTTATTAAATAAGTGAACTAAAAACAGTTAATAATATAAAATTTATTTTTGTTAATGGTAAGTTAATTATCCTTAAACTCTGAGTTTTTATGTTTCATTTTATCTATTATATGTTTTTGATATATTTCATCCTTTATCATACTTTCATATTTTAATTTATTTATTCATTTGCATTGTTAATAACAATTTTTATTCTTACTATAACATTTTTATAGTCAACAAGTTATAATTAGAACTCAACAGCAGGTGTGAGCAGTCTCTCAATAGGAGGAAGTGGTATTGGAACTGGTGTGATGACATCAAATAATTCATTCGATTTGCTTTCATACAAACAATAATATTGTAGAATTATTTTCATACATTCCCAATGCTCAATCCTTAATTATATGAGTATAATATAAGGAATATTCTATTTGTGGGGTGATTATATATTCAGATAATAATGACGACTTGGAAACGTCCCATCGAAAAAGTTCTTTCCCAACAATTTACATCATAAATCTCAAGTGCTGTTATTTGGCAGTGACCTTGAAAAGCAAAATTAAAGTAATTAGCAAAATAGAGAAGGAGAAAAACAGCCTATAATCATTTAGTAGAGCAACAATACACAGCAGTAGTTGTAATAACACCAGTAATAGCCAATTTAATAAAATATTGCAAATAACAACTCACAATAGTAGCAATAATAATTGGATTAATAAACGATGTCAACATAGCAATAATATCAAGATAATTAATAATAATAGCAGCAGCAGCAATTCCAACTTTATCAGTAGCAGCAGTTGTAGTTATAATAGCAATAACTACCTCAATAATAAGTGAATTAAGTGCAGTAAGAATAGATTCTGCAGTAAATACCTGCACAAACTTACCAGCAATAATTGTAGCAAAACATGCTGAACTACAATAAACCCCCTGATATAGTTGGAAACCAGAAAAACATCAAAGTGCCCTCTTTAATATTATTTTATTTGTTGATCAGTCAGATATCCTTAGGAGATGTACCAGCTGGAAGTTTAAATGCAAACATCTAAAATTTAGAGTAAAACTAATAAGCTTATAACATCCCAGTTTAACAACAATAGTATCAGTAAAATCAAAGCTTAAATAGTCAAATACAGTCTCCTACTCAGCATGTATGTAGCTAATAATGTGGTTATTGTGGCCAGTAAAACATTTCAAATTAGCAATAGTAGTAAAATCTGAATTAAATAGACTTGATATAAGGAGGCAATTAATAGACTCAAAGTCCTTAATATTTACAGGATTATCAATACTAAGATCAGTAGTAAATGTCTAATCAATATGAAAATCCATAGTTATTGTAAGCAGATTAACTTTATCAATAAACTCAAAGCTAGTAGCCAATAAATCAATATCAACAACATCAGGCAATAAATCAAGCTCATTCTCATTTTTCACAATAACCTTTTAGTAATCCCCTCTAAAACCTCCCAGCTGGTTAGAACAACCTATAGAATAGATATTCCTCATCTTCATTAGCTTCCCAATAAAACTACATAAACAACCAGAGCGTTGAACAGTTGAGATATTAAGAGAGATTGAGATAAGCAACTCATAAACAGAATGAAACGTATCACAGATTTTTGAATTAGCACAAGGAAGTGTAGAGTGACAAGGATCGTCTTCAAAATAATTACGATTTGGTGGGTTAATAAGATCACCAGATTGAAAATTAGCAGCCACTCTCTATGATTCCTGCACCAATTGTTAGTTAGACACCTTAAAGAAGGAATAGACTTGGAAAAATTGTTACATAAATCGAAATGAACAAACCTATATTATTTATATTTTTGTTTAGGTGATTGCATTAGATATATCAAAGAATATTTCATTGTTTTTTTACCCAAAATAATGATTAAATTAGATATAGTAAATAACATAAAAATCCATATGTTTTTTAAGATATATTATTTTACCTTAAAGCTAATCTTATATTTTAAATTAATATTCAAATTAATTAACTAACTAACAATCCTGAAACGCGTAAATACTTAAAAGACGTTCTTGAACAATAAATCAAAGAGAAAAACCAACGCAAATAAAATGAAATAATTTAACATAAAATTTACTAATAAGGCATCAGGCAGCAAGGGGAAATCGTCTAATAAGAGCAAAGTTAAGTAAAAGCTCATAGAAAACTCATGCAAAATGAGTACAAATCATTTTTAGATGCTTAAAAATAAACACTTTAAAACTTAAGCGTTGACTTTACAAATTATAATGGGGGATCAAGAGCCTAGAGTTAATTGTATGGGGAAGATCTATTATATCAAGATATGCTGACTCAACAATAGTAATAATAGTATTCAAATTAGAGTGTGAATCCACCATATAGATACGATTAGAGTAATAATTATAATATTGTCAGTGGTTAAGCGATTGGGCAAGCACCTGTATCTTAGCAAATGAATAGAGCTAAACTCGAAAATCTTTTCATAAAGCTTATTATAAAATAAAAAATTTAAGTTTATGCTCCCTCCTAGACCTGGTTAAAACATCAGAAATACCTAGACACAACAGATAAAAACCAGGCCACCTCTAAACCCAAATCATTTCAATACCTTAAATGGTTCTTCTCAATCCTTTTTACCTCCTCTGTAAAACTAAAGATCAGCTTCCTAAAATCAATCGATGACTCCTACGAATTAAATGCGTAGACCACCTCAGCTATTTAATACAATAGATAACTCCTTAAACTACCCTTAAACTGAAATAATGCCAATGACAGCTATGACTTCATAGATTCCTTAACATCATGGTTTATCTAATAGCTTAATTATAAATTAGTAGTAGCAAATGCCTCGACTGGGCTCGGCTTCATTGGGAGCAGAGAGACGCAATTCTTAGCAATATTTTTCCAATTTGGCTGCTAGAAATATGATGTTGTGAATTAATTTTTTATGTTTAATTTTTATATCTTTTTAAACTCAAATAATTATGGTTAACCTCACTAGTTCATAGAATTGATGTTTCTAGATCTGCAATTTTTCATATTTAACTAGGTAAATGCAAATTGGAGAATTTCCAATAGAATCATAAATTAAAAGCAATTGTGTGGCTATCTTCTAAAGTAGTTGGATTTCGAATTCATTAAAAGAACCGCCTGATTTAAAATCTTAAATGGCGGTCCTTTGCAGACATCAAGTAACTTCTTAGACAATTTAGTCGCAGCGATTTCGCTTAATTATCCCTGCAAATTATAAATAATAGTTTAGATAATCACATAGAAAGACGGTTGTTAGTGGGAATATAAAGTGATATAAGATTTAGGATGCGTGAGGGTATGTTTTGTTTTAAATATTTAGGTAATTAATATAGATAGCCTGTTAGAGCTCTATTGTATTGGGGAGAAAGAGACGTTCAAGATCTCTCACCTCTGATTCTTCTAGCGAGTTGCATGTCCTTTGGCATGATGGTGACTCTCTTGGCGTGGATGGCGCAGAGGTTGGTGTCTTCGAAGAGACCAACGAGGTAGGCCTCGGAGGCTTCTTGGAGAGCGAGGACAGCTGAGGATTGGAATCTCAAGTCACTCTTGAACTCGGAGGCGATTTCTCTGACGAGTCTTTGGAATGGAAGCTTTCTGATGAGGAGTTCAGTGCTCTTTTGGAATCTTCTGATTTCTCTGAGAGCGACGGTACCTGGTCTGAATCTGTGTGGCTTCTTGACACCTCCGGTGGCAGCAGCAGTTGATGACTTCTTTGCTTGCTTGTGGGCGATGTGCTTTCTTGGGGCTTTGCCTCCAGTGTTCTTTCTAGCAGTTTGCTTGGTTCTGGCCATTTTATTACTTGTGTTTTAGGAATTATAAGACTCTTAATTCAAATCAAATTTATTAGCCCTTGCTCGCTCTATCTTCATAATTATTGGCTCGTCTTGGCTAACTATCTATATCTAAAAGGGTCTTTTGGATTATTCATAAATTTCTTAAAATCTATAATAAAAATCTAAAGAGAATTAAGCATATATTATACAATATGAGTGACTATTTATATTCCAATTTAAGAAAAAACTTTAATTTTCCCATAATCTTATCTAGGAAAAAAATATAAAATATTTAAATAAAATCCTAGCTCATTTACCATAATTCTTCATATCAATCGAACATATCTACTTTGTTATTCTATATTTTATCTATCTCTCCTCAAAAGGTCAAATGTTTTTCATGGTTCTAAGTTATCAAAGTCTTGGTTTTTGTCTCGATTTGGCTCATTAATGTCACAAAATTTTTATCTCGACATTTTCTCAGAAAACCCTCATGTTATCAATCATAAAATAATAAGTGCTTATTTATTTCAAGCAAATTAATTTTAATTTTGATGAATTCCTTAACTTTTGTGAAATAACTCATCCATGAATTTCACCCATTTAGCGGATTTTATTGACATTTATTATTATAACTTAAGTTCATATATAATTTGGTTTAATAATAGCAATTTATCATTTATTATAATCACATTAATTAGTTATGAAACTATGCACAACATTTTCATTTAAGATACTCTATGTCTTATGTTTTAGGGATTTATTATGTTTAATGCAAATTATAAATTACTAATAATTTTAGGTCTTTTCTTTCTCCCAATCTGAAATGAAAATATATATAAATACAACATTTATAAAAATGCTTAAATTGAATTTATACTATTTTTAAAAATAAATATTTCATAATTTATTTAAGATACATTTTTAATTAGTGGTTATTTATGTTATTTCTTGGATTAGTCCAATTGCTGATATAGATAAACTTTTAATAGTTAACTTAATATAGAGTTTTCCTTAACTTTAAAATTTACTCAAGATTTTAGGAATTTGGGTAAAAATCCTAATTCAATTCGTTTAGCATTATGTATAACTTTTTTTAATTTATAGTAAAGAATACATATCATACTATTCATCACTTTTGATTTTTTTAAGATTTAAATCTATATTTATAAATTGAAATTAATTTATAATTGTAATCAGCTTTTTCGACTGTCTTATACTTTATTTTAAAATATGTTTATTCATTTGTTATTAAAACGTAAATTAATAAATAAAGTCCAATAAAACATTAAAAATTTTAGCATCTTAATTGCAAATTTATTTTATTTTCTTATTAAAATTCAATTGCATGTAATTATTGTATAAAACATCTGATATATATTCCCCAAAATTTATTAATTAAAGTTATTTTAGGGATGCTCTAGGCATCCCATTAAGATGCTTAAAAAAGTCCATTGAGCATATAAGCCCAAAAATATTATAAGATGCTTTGAAAAGTCCCATTATCCATTTTGACAATGTCTAAAATATTAAACATATTATAACTTATATTTAATTCTTGCATTTAATTCATGCGATTTTTATTTAAAAAATATCAAAATTATCGAGGAATATAATATAAAGTAACAAAAGATAACAACTTATAGATTAAAATTAATGTTAGAAATTAAGAATTTACAATAAAATATAAGATAAGTAAAGAAATAACTGACATTTACTATAAATAATACAATGGTACTTTTCGATATAAGCTTAATTTTTATTTTTACTCAGTTTTCCTTTGGTATAATCTTGATAATTACAGTTTTTCTGATTGAAATTAATTCTTCTACAACTGTATTATCTGGATTTTTATCTTTTTAAGCAAGATTATTCAATATTTAGCTGAGCATATTTTGCGAATCTTCTCTTTTCTTCAATTCCAATGTAAATTTACCAATATTAGGGTTTTCTGGTTACTATGATTTCGAGACATTTTTAATTTAAGAATCCGAATTTTAAGAATTACTCTCTTATTTTTAATCGCTATTTGATGAAATATTATTTTGGCTATCGCTATTTGTAGAGTTATTATCAGCTTATTTAATATCTTGAGATACAATTTCTTCTTTAATTTCAATATAGTCATCGCACTTAATTTAGATGTTAGCTTATTGCAAAATCTTAACTCCCCTAAATTCATTCTGAGATATACTTTATATGTGTACGTGAGATTTATCTACCTCATTTGAAGATGGTTCAGTTTAAGAATTTTGATTTAAAATTGCCTAAGATAAGCCAATAATATCCACATCCACGTTTTCAAGGTCTAGAATGTTCCAGACCACTGAGCCGATTTATTCGCGTTTAATCTCATGCTTAATAAACAAACCAATTTTCTGCCCTGAGGTACATTCAACTTCAAAAGGGTCATTGAGATTAGTTTGTGTGTCTATTTCTCTGAAGGGGAGTTGATTCAAAAGTAGAGCAGGGAAGTTTGGACGTGGTACATTTTAAGGTGAGTTTGGTAGATTTTCTATAATGTAGAATTGAATAAATAGACTTTAAATTTAAATGAGGATTAATCACATTTTTATACACGTTTAGTTACTTTTATCTTATTACTATCCTTGTAATATGAGGTAGGAAAAGTGAATAAATAACCTCAGACTTACTTATATCAATTGATAGTGTTTGCAATTTATCATCTAGGCGCCTTCTATTTCCTCCATCTTAATCGCTTAAACTTCCATATTGCTCCTTCAATTCATCAATTTTAGTGGGATCAAAGACAGGAGCAATCCAGTCCTTGGGAATGATTAATTTTCCACCTTTCGATTCAAATTAATCTCTATTATAGCTCAACCCTAATGAAAGTTATTTATCAGAATTGATAAGTTAATTTAATAAGCAAACTTACACAAGAATTTCTCTTCATCAGTTTAAGGTTAGGGTGGTCCTTGAGGTTATTCCGCCTTAGTGTCGTTTTGAAGTTGTTCATCACATAAAATGTGGAAAGTAATGGTTGAAACCATAATTAATAAAGGAAGAGCAGTTTTGTAATGTAATTTCATTTTGGATCTTTTTTAAGTTTATAATTATCTATTAATGTTTTAACTTGCTATTTTATTTTTCTATTTTATTTTTCAACTTATTATTATTATTATTTTCTTTAAAAATACTAGAAAATTTACGTATATTTCTACTATCAATACTTTTTGATTGAATTATTGAAATCAAAAATTTATTCACTCAATTTAATAAATATTTAAAGAATCATCAAATGCCTGATTCTTAGAATGAAATAACTTATCTGAGTTATATTTGATGTTTTTTATCACAATTTAGGCGTATTATTAGCATTTTGTTCTCTCTATTTGTCAAGTCTTTCATAAGCTCTTTTCTGAGAAACTTATATATCCTAGTGAACTTCTTTGACTTCTGGGATGCTCATTATTCTGTGCAACCAGGCTTTGATTCTTGGGCAATCTTTGAAGATATCCTCCTTGATTGGGAGAAGTTAGGCTAACTCACAGAATGCAGTCAGATCAGCTATTGATATTTCATTTCCAAGTAAACTCGAAAATTTAATATGAATTTATTTAATATGCACAAATTATTATTTGATTGGAAAATATGGATAAGCAGTGGAAATTTGTAGTTAAATATAACTATAAGTTTAGGAATTGTTTTTCTGGACTTGATAACCAATAGTTTTCAATCAATTTCAGTGACTTAATTTATCAATAAAGTTATGATTTTATTCGATAAATCTTTATTTTCCCAACAAAAAAAATATAAATCAAGTATAGTGACTTTTTAAATTCACTCATAGCGCCATTTAATTGTGCTTAATCATTACTAAGATCTCTAAATCTCAATATTAAATATTTTATGGCAGTTCCTCTCACTCCAAGGTGATGCCAGTCAAGATACTCATCCATTTTAGCTTTTAATTTTGGATCACTCTCTGGGTACCAGTGCGCTGCACACTCATTAATTAATAAGCCGATTGAGTTTTTAATAGGCCTTTAGATTGATAAAATTTAAATTACATGTAAGAAAATAATAATTATTGGACTATCTAGAACTCTTCAAATACTTAATTATGGCATGAGACTCAAAAAGCTTAACAGTTTAATAATCACATTATAATAATTATGCATATTTTTAAGTTTCCCCATTTGGTAAAACATCAACAATAGCAGGTACTTTATTCTGAGGACTGATTTTAGTAAATTCTTCATTAAAGTGCTCCCCTTTCATTAACTTGAATAAGTGCAATTCATGTGGAATTTTATTCATTTTTAGGAAAATTAGCACAGCACGGAATGGCTGACTCACATAGTCACCATATAAAGTCAATTTTGAAGTTTACTGAGTAGATTCCATATTTATTGATATATTTATTTATGACTTTATCTAAAGAGGATATTTAATTATATAAGATTCGGTTTTATAAAAGTTTCAAAACTATTTCTTAATCAACTATAATGATATAATGAGTAGATATTGCATAAAAATTGATAAAATTAATTTTGTTAATACTAGTAAGTTTTGATACTATTAATTTAATATACTTTTAATCTATGAATCACTTCTGTTCTTAAATTTTCTCTCATAATTATGGCATAAAGATTTCAATTAGGGAATTTCCTGAATTCTTTCCTTCATTTTTTTTAGAAATATAAAAAATATCATAATTATATTTATTAGTAATTATATTGAGCAAAAAAATCATATATTTGTTCATAACTTGCCAACATCCTTAATTTTTTCCTCTCTTTCGCTGTCAAGTCTGGCGTAGCCTCTGCGTTGCACTTCAAAGATTTGTTAATGCACCTCCTTGACTTCTGGGATGTCCATTATTCTACCTAACCATGCATTAATTTATATAATAATGAGATCCACTATATAAGAAATATACATGCTTTAATCTTTGGGAAATCTTTGTAGAAGTCTTCTTGTGTTGGGAGATAGTGAGCCATTTCACAAGCAGATGTCAAATCAGCTAATGTCATTTAGTCGCCAACTAAACCAAAATAGTAAAAATAATAAATACTACAAATGGCATTGCTTCATTATGCACGAATGGGTTTTAATATAAGTTTAAGAATTGTTTATTTTATGATGACAACCAGTAGTTCTCTATTAGCTTTAGTGACAATATTTGTAGTAAAATATAAATATATGTATATATAATTTCCATTCAAATTCATTTAAAATGACTTTCTGAAATCGTTATGAGCGGAGTCAATTTAAGCCTGATCATTGCAAAGTTCTCTGAACCTTAAAATTGAGTATTTCATAGATGTTCCTCTGAGACCAACATGATGCCAGTCCATATACTCATTAACCTTAGCTCTTAGCTTGATGTCTTAATTTGGATACCAATATAAACACAAAATAAATATCTTAAGTAAGTATATTCAATTTATTGATGAAATTAAAACAATTAAAATATTTAAGTGCGATTTATATATATTATTTGGATTTAAATGAACAATAAAAATAGTGTATAAAAATGGAATAATTATAAAAATATCAATAAAAAAATTATAATTTATTGTCAATATTTCTAAATAGCCAATTAACTATATTTGAAATTAAATAATTACAATATCAAATACGAAGAATAATTCATTTTATTTATTAATAAAATGTTAAGGTCAAAATAATTTAATTAAAACATTATAACAATGACTTCATTATCCTGCGAGAACTATAAAGAAAAACTAAAAAATATTAGAATTGAATATATAATAATTTATGTACTAATAAATTTAAAATATTATTTTTTAATTTTCAATATTGAAGAAGAAGTTGTAGATTTACATAATTAATAATTTTACAAATCAAGCGTGATTTTATATTTCTTATCTTGAACATTAACAAAATTCAAAATATAATTAAGTCTTATCCAATTTATATTATTAAGCTTTTTAAGGATATTTTCTTGTATATTATTTTTTAAATAAAAAGTAAAGAATTATGTCAAAACGAACATAATTTAACTTTTAGATTTTTCCTCATTGTCACTGATTTTTTAATATTTTTATATTTAAACTATTTTTTAAAAAACTATACTAATAAGAGAATTTGTTTTTTCTACTAGTTCTATAGACACAATTAAATATTATTGCAATCTTACTAGAAAATGAGAACAATGAATTAATCACAAATCTCATATATTATATTAAGAAATAAATAAAACCAATTGTTATTATTTTTACTGCAAAAGATGACAAGCAGATCTCTATGAATATGCACTTGAACCAGAAGACTTAAAGATTAAAAATAATTTCTAAAAAAAATCAACTCTTAAAAATGAAGCGAAAGAATAATAAAGAAGTCAGACTTTGGTGGTTGGCACGCTGACCGGTCAAGGCAAGGGAAATGACCCCCAGACACCAAACCCGAAAACTTTTGAAAATGACTATATATCTGGTGTTCCAGTGTCACACTCTTGCTCAGGAGCCCAAATTTAGTAGATTTGCATGATTCCAGGTCATCTCGTGAATTTCCGTGACCATCTTTTGAGGTCCTCAAAAACCCAAAAATGAAGGTCTAAGGATTATATAAGGAAATTGCTAAAAATTGCTAATTTTGCTTATATCTATCCGCGTATTGAAGATAAATTAATTCTGATTTTACATTCGTGTTCAGCGAGGTCTAAATGACCAGAATCATTATATTCGGGTGTTTTTAGGAAATATAAAATGGAAGTTGTATTTGCCGGGGAAAGGTTCGGCCCTAGACAAATTTTTGAAAAACAAAAAATGGACAAAAAGACCCCCCTATAACTTTTGAAAATGACTATATATCTGGTGTTACAGTCTCACACTCTTGCTCAGGAGCCCAAATTTAGTGGATTTGCATAATTCCAGGTCATCTCGTGAATTTCCGTAACCATCTTTTGAGGTCCTCAAAACCCAAAAATGAAAGGCTAAGGATTATATAAGGAAATTGCAAAAAATTGCTTATTGTGCTAATATCTTTGCGCGTATTGAAGATAAATCAATTCTGATTTCATATTCGTGTTCAGCGAGGTCTAAATGACCAGAATCATTATATTCGGGTGTTTTTGGGAAATATAAAATGGAAGTTGTATTTTGCCGGGGAAAGGTTCGGCCCTGGACAAATTTTTGAAAAACCAAAAAATGGACAAAATGACCCCCCTATAACTTTTGAAAATGACTATATATCTGGTGTTCCAGTGTCACACTCTTGCTCAGGAGCCCAAATTTAGTGGATTTGCATAATTCCAGGTCATCTCGTGAATATCCGTGACCATCTTTTGAGGTCCTCAAAACCCAAAAATGAAAGTCTAAGGATTATATAAGGAAATTGCAAAAAATTGCTTATTTTGCTAATATCTTTCCGCGTATTGAAGATAAATTAATTCTGATTTTACATTCGTGTTCAGCGAGGTCTAAATGACCAGAATCATTATATTCGGGTGTTTTTGGGAAATATAAAATGGAAGTTGTATTTTGCCGGGGAAAGGTTCGGCCCTGGACAA
>ARYC01017345.1:0-60345 GCA_000711775.1 Oxytricha trifallax
ACCGTGGTCATGGTCACCATGGTCACGGTCATGGTCACGAGGACCAATGAAGCAGTGACAACGTGACCACGTTTCTGGTTAGTTGAGGGGTGGTCGTGGTCACTGCTCTATTTTGACGTCATTCGACGAATTAACAGTGAAATCATGCATTTTCAAGCTGATGGTCATGAGGTCAACCGTTGTCATGGTCATTGTCATGGTCATTGTCATGGTCACGGTCATGGTCACGAGGACTACGGAGGAAGTGACCACTTGACCACGTATCTGGTGAATGAGTGGTGGTCGTGGTCACTGCCCTATTTTGACGTCATTCGAGGAATTAAAAGTGAAATAATGCTTTTTCAAGTGATGGTCATGTGGTCAACCGTTGTCATAGTCATTGTTACAATGAAAGCGAAGACCACAGATGCAGTTTCCACGTGGCCACTTATCTGGTTAGTTGAGTGGTGGTCCTTTTAACTGCTCTATTTTGACGTCATTCGACGAATTATCAGTGAAATCATGCATTTTCAAGTGATGGTCACCGTGGTCAAGGTCATGGTCATCATGGTCACGAGGATCACGGAGGCAGTGACCACGTGACCACGTATCAGGTGAGTTGAGTGCTGGTCGTGGTCACTGCTCTTTTTTGACGTCATTCGACGAATTAACTGTGAAATCATGCATTTTCAAGTGATGGTCACGTGGTCACCGTGGTCATGGTCATGGTCATGGTCACCATGGTCACGGTCATGGTCACGAGGACCATGGATGCAGTGACAACGTGACCACGTATCTGGTGAGTTGAGGTGTGGTCGTGGTCACTGCTCTATTTTGACGTCATTCGACGAATTAACAGTGAAATCATGCATTTTCAAGTGATGGTCACGTGCTCACCGTGGTCATGGTCATTGTCACCATGGTCACGGTCATGGTCTCGAGGACCACGGACGCAGTGACCACGTGACCACGTATCTAGTGAATTGAGGGGTGGTCGTGGTCACTGATCTATTTTGACGTCATTCGACGAATTAACAGTGAAATCATGCATTTTCAAGTGATGGTCACGTGGTCACCGTAGTCATGGTCATCATGGTCACGAGGATCACGGAGGCAGTGACCACGGTACCACGTATCAGGTGAGTTGAGGGGTGGTCGTGGTCACTGCTCTATTTTGACGTCAATCGACGAATTAACAGTGAAATCATGCATTTTCAAGTGATGGTCACTGGTCACCGATGGTCACCGATGGTCTCGAGGACCACGGAGGCAGTGACCACGTGACCACGTATCTGGTGAGTTGAGGGGTGGTCGTGTCACTGCTCTATTTTGACGTCATTCGACGAATTAACAGTGAAATCATGCATTTTCAAATGATGGTCACGTGGTTACCTTTGTCATGGTCATTGTCACCATGGTCACGGTCATGGTCAAGAGGACCACGAAGGCAGTGACCACGTTACCACATATCTGGTGAGTTGAGTGGTGGTCGTGCTCACTGCTCTATTTTGACGTCATTCGACGAATTAACAGTTAAATTAAGCATTTTCAAATGATGGTCACGTGGTTACCTTTGTCATGGTCATTGTCATGGTCACGGTCATGGTCTTGAGGGCTTTGAAGGCAGTGACTGACCACTTAACAACGTATTTGGTGAGTTGAGTAGATGTCCTTGTCACTGCTCTATTTTGACGTCATTCGACGATTTAACAGTGAAATCATGCATTTTCAAGTGATAGTCATGAGGTCACCTTTTTTATTTTCAATGTCACCAAGGTCACGAGTACCACGGAGGCAGTGACCACGTTACCACATATCTGGTGAGTTGAGTGGTGGTCGTGGTCACTGCTCTATTTTGACGTCATTCGACGAATTAACAGTGAAATAATGCATTTTCAAGTGATGGTCACGTGGTCATCGGTGTCATGGTCATGATCATGGTCACCATGGTCATGGTCATGGTCACATTTGTCACGGTCATGGTCACGAGGACCACGGAGGAAGTGACCTCATGACCACGTATCTTGTGAGTTGAGGGGTGGTCGTGATCACTGCTCTATTTTGACGTCATTCGACGAATTAACAGTGAAATCATGCATTTTCAAGTGATGGTCACGTGGTCACCGTGGTCATGGTCATGGTCAGTCACCATGGTCACGGTCATGGTCACGAGGACCACGGAGGCAGTGACCACGTGACCACGTATCTGGTGAGTTGAGGGGTGGTCGTGGTCACTGCTCTATTTTGACGTCATTCGACGAATTAACAGTGAAATCATGCATTTTCAAGTGATGGTCACGTGGTCACCGTGGTCATGGTCATAGTCACCATGGTCACGGTCATGGTCACGAGGACCACGAAGGCAGTGACCACGTGACCACGTATCTGGTCAGTTGAGGGGTGGTCGTGGTCACTGCTCTATTTTGACGTCATTCGACGAATTAACAGTGAAATCATGCATTTTCAAGTGATGGTCACGTGGTCACCGTGGTCATGGTCACGTGGACCACGGAGGCAGTGACCACGTGACCACGTATCTGGTGAGTTGAGTGGTGGTCCTGGTCACTGCTCTATTTTTACGTCATTCGATGAATTAACAGTGAAATCATGCATTTTAAAGTGATAGTCATGAGGTCACCTTTTTCATTTTCAATGTCACCATGGTCACGAGTACCACGGAGGCAGTGACCACGTTACCACGTATCTGGTGAGTTGAGGGTTGGTCGTGGTCGCTTCTCTATTTTGTCGTCATTCTACGAATTAACAGTGAAATCATGCATTTTCAAGTGATGGTCACGTGGTCACCGTGGTTAAGGTCATGGTAATCATGGTCACCATTATTATTAATATTTTAAAATTATAAATCTTTTTACGAGAAACATATGGGTGAGCTTTGAGAATATCATCCCATTAAGGAGTCGCATTTAAAACCCCAAAATCCCTTAGTGAGGTTTATAAGTTTTTTGAATTTTAGGGTTTATTTGGGGTCTTATTGGGGTTAGTAGATAAATCAGGCCAATTTGCAATGAGAAATAGAAATTAGCGAAATTTAGGGTCTATTAATGATGAGAAATATTTAGTTTTACTTCTTAAGCTTAAGTTTGGTACGAGTATTTATATAGACAAAGTCAAACCAGTATTGAATTATGCAGCTATACCAAAGCTCTTACACAAGAGTGCCTCTACCGTAAGGTATTTCTGCATGTTAGCTGTTTATCATTTTAATTATGTTTATTGAAATCCAGTAAGAAAATAAAAGTTCACTTAGACCCATATTGACTACTTCTGTGACTCTAAAACTCTAAAATATTGGGTATTTTTTCCATTGGACTAGCGAGCTGAAATGTTTTATCGCAGGTTTACTGACATGCGTATCTCTCCTTAGACAATAGCCAAAATTTATAAAAGAAATGGTATTTCTTTCAAGACAGTCAACAGAGTGAAGAGAATGATTTATTTTACAGTGCCATTTTATAGTAATAATTTAAATTTTATATATGATTAAATGAAGAGAGCTATTACTAATAACATCAAGTTCATACACGCTGATGAAGCTGTATTCACCTTCATCACCTTTAATAATAAGTCTTGGTATAAGAAGTATGATAATATAGAAGTCTATGATTAAAAAGTGAAGGTAGTCACTCATGCAATTTTAGCTGGTATATGTGAAGATTCAGGCTTAGAGAGTTATGTTATTCACCATCGCTCTATTTAGCGAGAGTAGTATATAGAGTTCCTACATAAGCTAAGAGAGAAGTATAGTAACCAAGAGATCATCCTGTTTGTTGACCTCTCAGTTCATAAAACTAAGGAATCTAAGAAAGCTTATGAAGAGTTAAACATAACTCCTGTATACAACGTTCCTTATAGCCCATAATTTAATGGAATTGAATTCTACTGGAGTTAAATCAAGACTCACTACAAGAAGCTGCTGCTGTATCATCTTATGCATGACTTGCCCATCGATACAGTAGACTTAATTCAAAGCAACTGTAAGAGAGTGAGCGTAGAAAAGACAAAAATTTGTGCGAGAGAGGGAAGAATGAATGTTTATAAAAAGTTTTAAATTTAAACGAATGAATATATTCACATATTAAATTTGCCCATAAAAGGGAATTGGGTTCTCTTTCTTCTCCTAATCTTATGGCTTGCTTGAGCCCATATTTCTTCTCTTAGTGCCAGCTCCTGCATCTATATTCATATCATCTGGTTTTTAGACATCTTTATAAGACCTCCTGCTCACCTCATAAATTGTCTGCGACTTTCTTTCTCTATGGACCTTTGCATGCTCTTTCATAAGAAATATACCAGTTCCAGATTTTCCTACAAAGTTATATGTCAAAGCTTACTTGAAAGATAAGGATTCTTCTTAAGTTCCTATAGCCAAGCTGAGCTTGTTAGAATGCCTTGGTTTTTCTAGTCTTCAGGAGAGATAGAATATCGTTTCTTATGTGCTTCTTCAATTATTTCTCTGAGATACTCCTCTTATATTGTACCAAGAATACCAAAGAAAAATTTCCTCTCTGATAGTTTATTAGAGAGTTCTTTATTGGTATGAAGATAAACTACCACTTCCTCATCTTACATGGCATCCTCATAAAGATTAGTGAATGAAATCTCAGGGTAGTTAGGAATTTCTATTAGTTTAATCACTTTATTTTTAAAAGCTTTCTTCTCCTCAGAAAGTATTGCTTTCAAGAATGAAATTTTGGTACCTTCCATCGTTTGAAGGAATAAACCAACTGTATAATATGTTAATAGTCATCAAGTTATCTTACCATGTAAAGTTAGGTATCGATAGAGATCTTCCTTACTTCTGAATCTTGATATCATTTCTTGAGCCTCGACTCTTTTCATTTGATCATTGAGTGATTCCATCTTTGTTCCTCTTCCTATTAATGAATTTCAAATTATAACTTATAGACTTCTGGATCCTATTGTTTAAAATCTTACTATTAAATATGGGCATCTTATAGGAGGTCAACCCTGCAAAGATACGTGGAGAAAGTTTGCAGAAGCTGTAACAAACTGCAGAGATTGAGCTCCATTTTTATCAATTTAGTTCCATTAAATTAGTACTAAATTTGTTTAAATTTAATTAGTACTGGTACTAATTCCGTTTAATTTTAATTGGTACCAATTTAATAGTACCAAAACTTAATTAGTACCTAGTTTTAATCTAATGAGGTTTTAATGGAAAAGTTCCAAATTGGTACCAGTACCAACCTGAATTTTTTCTAAGCTGGTACCAATATTAAAAATATTAAGCATAAAATTAGAAAATTTATAGTTATAAACTTAGTATAAATATGATGTCTAACACTTCAAAATCAACCATTATTGCTGCAGGGAAAACTCCTGCTCAATTATACTTTAGCTTGGGAAGTTATTACTCATTAATAATAGTAATTTAAGTTTGAATTTAAACATTGTGGCTAACTTGAACCGTAAGGCAGTTTCGAGGTTGAGCTAAGAGCTTTAGAGTTTGAAGCTGAGGTCTTTAAAATTTAAGTTTAAAATAAGAAGTAGCGTGCTGAGATGGGAGTTTAAACATAAGTTAAATTGGTTGAGGAAGATAAGGAACAGCAATCAATTGAAAAAATTAAAACATTTCAATGTGAAGACTGCCAAAATTTCTTCTAAAATGAGTCTAGCTTGAAGAGGCATATCAAAGAGGTACACTCTGGGAGAGCTAAGATCTACTTTAAGCATGATAAAGTAGATGGTAGATCTTAGTGCACAAGCATGAAGTCTTATATTCACTCAGCTAAAGTAAAGAGGCATATTCAAAAGCATCATTTAAGCGAATTCCTGATTAAAGATGAGGAAACTTAAAAGCTTGTACATGCTAAAAGAAAAAATAACTCTCTTGAGTCATAAAAAGAACAGTAGGAGAGACTTAAGAGATAGAAGCGATTGGAGTCAATGAACCAACTAGCAAATGGCATAAAGCATGCTTATAAGAGAAAGCAATGTATATACCTGAATTAAATGCAGTCGACATAAGCAGCTGTATTGAGAACTATTTGAATATTGACGTACCTAACACAAAGTAAAACTTATAGTTGTTGATGAATTCGCTTACAAGGTATATCCATTCAAGTATCTCATTAAGAACGAGCAATATTAAAATGAGTTTGCAAATGAATACATAGTACTGAGATAGTCTTAGAAAAGATAATGCAATAACTTAGCTTAGCTCAACGGATTTATACTTGGTCATGGTTTTATTGCTTTGAGACTCAAGAAGTTTGAAATGTCTCTAAGAGAATATCTCTACCATAATAGATATCCTGATGATTTGAATAAGATACTCACAGATATGACTAAGGGTGTGAAAGAGCTCCATGATATAGGGTATTTTCGTAGAGATTTGAAGCCAGAAAATGAAATGCTAAATCTCTGCCCTTTAAAAGTAGTAGTCATAGATTTCAACAGAGCAGTAAGACAAGAGATAGTGACTTTAGCTAAAGTTTTAGGCACTCAGGATACTTCTCAATAAGAGAGAAATGGAAAATGGCTCTGCATAATGGGATGTTTCGGCGGTTGCTGCAATTATCTTAGAGTGAGATATGGAAAGTATGTCATACTTTGGAACAAAACATGAAAAATAATCAATAAGTTTGGCTGCTAAACATATTAAACAAGATGAAATATGCAATGAAATTAAGAAGATAGTTGAGATGGTCATCGTAAAAGCTCCAGCATACCCAAGATAATCATTGGATGATATAATAGAACAACTACAGACTGCTAAATTCAAGAGGTATCACAAAGATAAGCAGATAAATTTGTTTAAATTAAGTACACTAATACTCATTAAATATTCATTAAATTCATATAAAACCTCCGTTTTCTATACTTACCCAAATAAGACCCCCAACTATACCCTACAAATCAAAGCATTTATAAACCTCACTAAGTGGTTTTGGGGTTTTGATTAATAGTCTATTTTATGCCTTACTTTGGCTACTTCCAAATCTTACTTCTTAACAATCTTTAATCATCTATTTCAACTTTACCTCTCTAAGAGTGCCCGATGTATTAAAATTGAAATCTTTCTCAATTTCGGTATTATTTATTTTTTCCGAAATATCAAGCATATTTTCAAAAAATTCTTAATCATCTAGCATATAATCAAGAAGATTTTTAATAATATCTCTAAATATATTGTGTCAATTATTTATCTAATGCTATCAATTTTGAGAGTTTTTTATTTACCTTTTAATATTTGCCTTAAGAAATCAATTCTTGTGTTATTGAAAGAGGGTAGACAGAGCTCAACTATTAATAATTAAATGTAATGTTGTGACCTTAATATGCAAGATAATAATGCAAATCACATTTGCTTTGAATTACTCATAAGCTCATCTGGAGTTAAATGAATTTCAGCATCTATACTCCTTCTCTTGTACCAATCATTCCATTTTATAAATTATTGATAATCTGCTGAATATCTTTAAAAATAGCACTTAAAATTTACTTAATCTGCAAACCTTCCAAATATAAAACTTGAAAAATGTTAATATAATTAGAAATATTTGAGATATTAATAAATCATTTTCATTATAAAGTATAAGGAAGTTAATCACTAATAATTCACTGCAAAAATTAAACTTTGTTTAGTTATTAGCTTTTAATATAACTTTTATAGAATTATTAAAAATTTGAACAAACTTTAATTTAATTATTTAAAATATTAAAATTAAATTCAAAGTTAACTTTTATCAATTATTAGTTAATTTTAAGTCAAAAGTTAATAATAACTTATAAAATAATTGGGGGGTACCTGTCTCACTACCACACTTTTATAGATAAAATTTTTATTCAAAAAAGACATAATACTGGTTAGAATTAGGATAAAACTTACTAATAATATTATAATAAAAAAATAATAATATAGCACTTCTTAAGAAGAGTAAAGATACAAATAAATATACTTTTATCATAAAATTCAGGTTATTTTAACATGCTTTATGGCACTAATTTTTGCAATCAGTTTTTCCTTATATTATTATAATTAAAAAATTTTTATTTTTTTGATTAAACTAAATCTCTCTCACTTAAGGATTTGACTTGATTAAATAAAGTTTAATTTTTAAAATAACTTTATTGTATTTTAATTGTCATAATTTAATTCTTAGAGAGAGCAAAATGAGTCAATTAATTCGAAACGATTATAATTTAAAAAAATTAAAAAAAACTGATTACAACAAATTGGGCATAATGCATGCTAAAATATCCTGAATTTTATGGTAAGGATACATTTATTTGTATCTTTATTATTCTTAAGAGTTGTTAAAATTTATTTTTATAACCTCATTCGTGAGTTTTAACGCAAATTTGACCTGAATATATATTTTTGAATAAAATATTGATATTTAAAAAAGTGTGATGGTGAGACAGGTACCTCCCAAATAATTATATTTATAATAATTTTAATTAAAAAAATTGTGAAAAAATAAAAGCTAAACTAGATCTAAACAATATAAAATACTTTCTATTCAAAGCAAAACTAAAGGAATTATTAAGAATAAAATAAGTTATAGAAAATAACAAAAACATTGGTAACTAAAAGAAAATTGAATTCTAAGAGGATGAAAAGCTGTGTGATTAATTGTAGTAAATCATTACATCTCATTAAAGATGATCGTTATTATTCAATATTTGGAAAATACTATTGTACGTATTATCGCTGTTCTAATTAGCCATTTACTGATTATTAAAATATAGGTCGCCTTTATAAGTCTCTCATCTTAAAGTTCTAGAATTTAAAGACAAAATCAATAAATAGAGCAAATAAATTTGGCCTTTTGAGAAAGAATTATCAACGAAGTATAATTTAATTCAACATTTAGAAATTGGAGGGCATTAAGAATTAAGATTTATAATATGAAAACTTTAAATTTAATAAAAAATTTAATATAGTTATAAGTATTCGTATTGATAATACGCAGATGGAGGTGGACCACTCACATAAAATGTAAGTTACAAAAAAAACAAATCTTTAACTTTTGTATAGTAGTCCTACCTGGTATTGCTTTGCACTACCGCAGACAGAGGAGACTTAAATGATAAAAATGACGATGACGAAGAAGAAGATGACGATGAAGATGAGGAAGAAGAGCACTAATCAAGAGATTTCCATTTTTTATTTTGATAAGAATTTTAAGTATTAATGTAATTAGAATAATTAAAAATTAAAAGTTTTCATATTATAAATCATAAATATGAATGGGAATAAAAAGGATAAAACAATACTTTCTTATCTGAGAGATAATCTTAAATTTATTAGAATATTCTAGAAAAAGAAAATGCAAAATTTGAAAAATATAGATTGGGTTAATATTCAAGAAATCTAAATTGTGTAAAGTAGAATAGAAGCAACTGAAGAAATTGAAAAAAAATGTTTAATTGAATCCATTAATAATTTTTAAAAAAATAAAATGGTTTATAGTATAATGATATAATCATATGCTAAAACCATAAATCCTTTATTTTCTTCTGCCTAAGTTTCAACTAAAAGAATTGGACCTCCTAAAATTCTACAGAATCCAATATTCAAATTAGATGTAAACTAAAATATCCAATGCATGAATAAACTTTGAATAGAAAATTTTTATAATTAAAGTGCCAAGAAGATAGAAGTAAAAAAGCTTTTCAAATGTGAGAAATATATATACATACAACTATTGTGAGAAACCACTAATGATGTATGCTTAAATTCACTAGAAGTTCATCAATCAAACTGTCTTAGGGAGGTTCATGAAGTAGCAAGGTATACGATATAGCTTTAAGTACACACTTTTCAGTACTGCGGGAAGGCTAACAGTAGAGCTTACAACTGTAAAAGAAATGAAAGTGTTTGTAAGCTAATTATGAACAAAACTAAAGTAATAAATCATAAGAGAAGATAGTTCAATTTAAAAATTTCCTGAAAATCTCGCAAAAGAAGAAATGGAAGTATTAGAAGGGTACAAGTTTAAAACAATTTAGAAAAAATCTATTTAATCAAATAAAAAACGTCAACAGAGGCAGTAATACTCAAGGGAGACATAAAAGATAATCAAATGTGGCAGCTAATTGCAAAAGATGCTATGGAAAGTTATTGTAAACATTATGAAGTCTTACTGAAGGACCTTGCCTACAGAATTAGAAACGAGTTCAATATGATACAATAGCTGACTAGGAAATTCCAAAGATGCAGAAAGAGTTAGTACAAGAGAGAGGATTACTCATTATGTGGTCTGAAAACAAAAAGAAAGATGTTGCAATTCAATTCTTGAAAGATCATAGCGTAGAAGAACTCGAGATAGGTGAAAGGATAAAATTGATAAAATATCATAAACGACATGAAGGTTCTGGCATGTAAAATATCAAGAGCTTTGATTGGAAAAAAAAAGATTACTGACATGCTTAATTATATAGTAACTGATAATGTCATCTTTTCAGAAGAGGGGAATTACCCTGAGGAGCCCAAGGAAATTAAGAATTGAATTCGTATAACAAATGGCCCTAGATAAACTCAACTTATCAATGTTGGTTAAACCTAAAAATAATCAGACTTAATTTAATTTTTTAATTTATCAGTTGTTAAAGGCAGAGAAATGAACAGGAATAAATTAGGAGCTTTTGTATAGCATAAATAATTAAATTCTTTTAAATTATTACACATTATGATTGCTTTCTATTTATATATATTTTAAATTCATATTAATGGGGTGTATAATTATATAATTTATGAATCAATTTTTTTCTTTTAGAATTAAATCAAAATCTAATTGAAAGTACTCAAGATCATGTCCTAAACCTGGTCTACTTTAGGTAATATTACATTAAGTTTTATCCACAAATTATACTTAAATAATTATAAAAGATTATTCTTTTTTTAAAAATAATTCATAATTTTAATTAAACTTTAGTAATTAACCTAGATAGATTTTGATATTTAGTCAGATCAATGATGGAATGCACTTAAGATGTAGATGCGAGAGTATTTGAAGGCAAATAAACATTTAAATTTGGCTGGTAAAATTTCATAGAAAGATTTTTTATGTTTAAAATTTAGTGGGAGACTTTTAACCAGAGTACAATAATTCTTTAATAAGATTTATTATAGATTTATATAAGGATCTTAAAATTTTCAGATAAAATTTTCAGATATAATACATAGAAGTTCTCCATTAACCCGAACTCAAAATATAAAATAATTTTAATTAAGTCAAAAATAATATTCAAATTATGAGACACTTGAACTATTATTAGGAATTTAAATTCCTTTCTGAGAGAGAATTATTTTAAAGTTATAGGAACTCTGGAAACTTTTTATTTAAAAGATTAAGTGATGACTTAAATTATAAATTGAAATAGGTTGACTTTTAGTGATAATAAGCAATATCAATTAAAGATGAGATTTTCAATGCTATTTAATAAGAACCATTTTTTATAAGTATCTCTATAGGGCAGAAAGAAAGAGGAACTGCCTTGCTTGAAGTGTTTTCGAAAGCGAATAGACAATAAAATAAGAAAGAAAGAATTATGAATTAAAAAAATAATATATTAAAGTAAATTAAGAAAATCTTGAAATGTCCCAGAAAGATTGAAGCATTGAAGAAAGTAGCAAGAGACAAAAAGACTTAAGTTTAATACATAATAAATAATATTAAATTAATTTTTATTTTAATAATTAAAGAAACTAAAATTAATACATTATAGCTTAATATAATTCTATATTTATCATATTTAAGATCTTTTTGAAATAAACTGAATTTAAATTATAAATTAAATAGTTGTAATTAATTGCTTGATAAGCTTTTTTAAGAATTTATTGAATATTATTTATTCCTAGAATGTGTTTGTTTAATAATATTCTAGCTTATAATCGTAGCTATTGTAAACTGTATTGCTACGATATTGACATGCTTTATTTCTAATTATTATAATTCTACATCTTAATAATTTGTTAAACCATGACCTGTTGTTAACTTATCGGTTTGAAAATTATCTCATCTATGTAAATAATCTTTTTCTTAATTATGAGAATTCCACAAGTTAATTAAACTAGCTGTTACTTTTGTGAAATATTTCTTATTTTAGTTTTTAAATTGATATTTATTTTACAACTTTATATTATATTCCATACTTTTTTAAAATTGATCTGTAGATTGCGTTAGATAATCTTAAAATCTTTAGTTAAAAAGCTCAGTTTTCTTTGATATTGAAAAATGTTGAGACTTTTGTAATTATGATTACGAAGTTATGAAGTCTAGCTATTCAATAATTAGATATTAAATATTTATAATTTTTGAGAAAGTTTAAGGTTCTAACCTGCTGTAGCGTTTAAGCCTGCCTATTTTATTTGATTTTTGGATAAATTAAAGACCTTCAATATATTTGAGTATGCAGAAGATATTTATTTAGATTTTATTTATGAAACCTAAGCAATAATATATCTTTCAGAATTCTCTCTGGAACATCTTAAATTTTCATATTTTATTATTTATTTTTAAATTATTATGACTAAATTATTAAGTTTTTCCGCCAGTTCCAAAAATAATAATAGCTAATTCCGCAATCAATAATTAAGATATAAAATTATTAAGTAAAAAATATTGCAATTAAAAGCTTTAGTTTATTATATTATAATTTTAATAGAAAAATAACAGTATCATATACTAAATTTATAAGGTTAACTGCTATACATTTTAGTTTATTAAATGTATTGAAAATCCATACTGTCCTCCTCCTCTTCTAGAGATTAAAACCTCATATATAAGTTTACTTTTACTTCCCAATATAGCAGCGTATTTGTTTTTTTCTTTATGTCAATTTTTTAGTTTGGCTCTTAATTAATAAAAACCTTTTGTCTTGCATCATGAATATTGATTTCCCTTAATTCTATAAAATAAATAATTTACTTGAGCTGAATGAAATTCATTTAAAAGTTATGCCCATTCATTTGTTGCTAGATTGTCTCTCTTTGGTTACGATTAAAACCACTTCCATTTTGTGTTTTCAAGCAATCTTTAATCAACTATTTTAATACTTCATTCTTTAAAGTTTCCAATATACCAAAAAGAATCTTTTTCTTACCTAGATTTTTGGATTTTTTATTAAAGTCAGGCAAATATGTCATAAATTCTCAGTCGTTTTTTTAACAAAAATCAAATTTAATGATAGCTCAGGAAATTTTGGAGCACTAAAATGCTTTATTTAATTGCATTATATAGTGCTAATTTATCTACAATAGTAATTTATTTAAGAAACTCAGTTCTAGTATTTTATAGTGAATGCGAATATTTAAAAATTAGATAGTTAACCACTATATTGTAAGCAGTTGTACAAATCAGATTTACACCTAAATTTATTCATTAGCTCATGAGGAGTAAGCTTAATATAGTCATCACCAAATCTTCTTTTACTTAGATTCATGATTATTATTTTATAACTTTAAATAAAACTTTGTTTTGAATTGTTTTTTATGCAAGACTTTTGCAGAGTTATAATTATTAAAATAATAAAATCTTTAAGATCTTTCTATTTTTAGAAACTTTGCTAAATTATACCATGTTTTTTTTTTAATTTTTTGACTTAATTATATTTAATTAAAAAAATATAATGATTATTAAAAAAGTAATAAAAATCATTTTTTTAATAATAAATTAATATCACATTAAATCATAATTTTTTATTATATTCAAAAGTCATGTTCTATATTTTGTTTAAATTAAATTAAAAAAATGTATTTCAATAATAAAGTATAGCTTTTTATATAAGTAAATTGTTATTAATATAATAATTTAAATTATTATATTATTTCTTCACCGCATCCGATATGAAAATTAAAAATAGAATAAGAATATTGAAAACCCAAAAAATGATAAGATAGTTAAAAGCATAAGCATGTTGATGATAATTTTGAAGTAGAGGAAATTTAAATATAAACCTATGTTTAAAATTGAGAAAAATTAGAGTTAACCCTAACCTACAGTGAAAGAAAAGAAAATTCCATCTTCATAATCAAATGAGTAGGCAAAGAAAATTTCAACTAAATTGAGCTTAATTTGCATTATTTCCTATATGCAAATTCCGTTTACGAAGCAAATTACTAAAGTAAAATTAATAAGCATATAAAGAAAACCCATGAAAGACAAACAAATTGCAAACAATTTTAGTCTGATAAAACGTACTTTGAATATATTTTGTGTAATTAATAAAGCGCTTCTAGATGTATGATTAAATACCTTACTATAGTGACGAATAATATGAAGCTGCTTAATTGGACAAATACTAATATTTTATTGAAAATAAGAATTGTTCTTTAATTCAGAAAAAAAATAAAAATTATTTCATAAACAATCTTGTAAAGAACTATAATAACATCAATTATTGTAAAGTAGAGAACAGTCATAATAGCAATTTTATAATTTCCTTGGATTTAATCCATTTTATTTAAAGCTTCTTACTTACTAAATAGGTATTGTAGTACCTGACTATACAATTTAATCTGCAAAAATTGAAGTTATAACTAAAAAATAAAAAAGAAATGTTGCCTATATTATTAATCCTATCAAATAATTTATATGAACAAATTTAATTAGAGTCATTTTGATAAACATATGAAGTTTCATACACTACATTGAATTAAAATTAATTTAGAATTGCTGAATTAAATCGACTTGAGGTTTCAGAATCAAGTATCGCAATTGAGATTATACAATTTGAGTATACATTAGAATAATTATTAATTAATGATAATCTAAATTCAGGACTGAAAAGATTATTATGTCTAAAACTTTTCTTGACAATTGTGTAACTTCACAAAGCTGGGTATATACAAAATATTTTAAATCCTTCAAATATAATAATAATTAACTCGCATCGAAAGCTTAAAGCCCCCCGAGCATATCATTAAAAAGGAACTCAATTCCTTTGGCTGTTTCTACTCTTTTTGTTGTTTCTTCTGGGTCTTTTTGGTTGTCTTTGTTTGTTTTTCTACCCATATTTTGGTTTTGTCTTCTACGGTCTTATCTTAGAATGGGGACGGAGTTGTCGCCAATATGTTTATATTTAATTGATGATTAAACTTATAAGATTTTAACCTAGAATTAATAAGAGCAAGTGGGACAATAGATTTAAAGTTTTCTTTCATGAAAAAGATGAGATCGCTTGAGAGATTCTTGGAGAAATTCCAAGGTGTTTTAAATCTAATAGTGTTTGTGTTGAACTTGTGGTCTTGGTCTGTGTACCAGTACATTATGACGTCTAAGTCGTAGGATCTAAGTTTTTCGATGATTTTGAGAAAGGTTCTTATCTGTTTGGGTGTGTCAGGATCATTAGCTATGGTGTGCTAAGCTTTAGTGTCTCTGTCAAGGATGTATTCTACTTGTTCGAAGTAGTGGGCAATTGTGTTGGAGAGTCCTTGAGTTGCTGTTTGAATTCTCAAACTGACAATTTGTTCTTTGAGTTCTAGTGCTATAAATAGAGTTCTAGCTGAGACTTTAGTACGTTGTTGGCCTCTGCAATGAGAGCTTTGTATGCTTAGTATGTCTTAGTTGTGTAGAAGTCTGGTAAGTCTTTGACTTTTGTGGAGGTTTTGTCGTTCATTAGGACGTCTCTAGGATTGCTCATATTTAATTATGATTAATTTTTTATTATTAATTAGGAATCCAATTTTAAATTTTTCTAGTAGGAAATCTTATTAAATGGTGATTCCTTAATAATTGTTAAAAGTTCCTATTGAATAGGAATTTTATTTAATGACGTATTAGAGGACGTCAAGGATTCTTCACCTCCTTCATAGAAGGAGAGGTTAGCTTCAGAGTCATAGTCTAGTCGCTAGACTTATTTAGTGGCGCTTGAAGAATGGCTCATTGAGAAGCTAGGTATTCCTGCTCTTCCTGTAGGAATTGTTAATTAAGGTTGGAGATCTCTTGTTGAGAAAACCTGTTCTGGAATTGTGAGAGGGAGCTAGTGAATGGTTAGAAGTCAATTTTTGTATTGATAGGGGAGGAAGGTTAGTGAATAAACTCTAGGGATTGGACATCCAGGTTTCCAAAATCAGTGGATGGCTGTTGGGCTTTAGGGATCCATTTGATGTTAACTTAGACTAGGAAAAGTGACTGGGCTAGAAACTCTAGCAAGTTTGCAACATAGTGATTGTTTTTGTTGTGGGCTCTTATTTTGGTTTCATTTCTGAGTTTAAAGATTAGGGATGGGTTTATCTAGGCAACTTTTTTGGCAATATAGATGACTTTCTGTATTGTAAGATGTCCCCAATCGTTGTTCATAGACTCCGAGATGATGATGTCAATGATGTCTTTGAATCTGGATCCTCTAATGAGGGTTTAAATGAAGTTCTTTGAGTAGGTTATTAAGTTGGGCATTTCGCTCTTATGTTCCTCTCACTTTGATTATAATTTAATTATTCGTCTCCTTCAAATATTATTATTTTATAAGATTTCACAAATGTACAATTAAAAGGATTTAATTTCAGCAATCATATAGAATAAATAGACATTAGTGATGATTAGCCAAGATCAATTTATCAAAGTCTAAAATATTTTATATTAAGGAAAGGGCATTGCTATTGAGATTATTATAATTTCGGTATTATTGTTCTAATACAAACTGATGGTTATTAATCATTCATGACATTTACAGAGAATAAGGATTGGCAAAAACAACTTCCAAATACAATCAATTACAATTACAATAATACAATTACAATATTCAAGAAGGGACTTTGATAAGACTTTGCATATTGAAGCGAAATTCATTTTTGTTATAACAATATAAAGAAGTTGTGAATAGTAAAGTGGGCAACTTTTAAAAGAAATTTGGGAGCCAGAAAAGAATTACATTGGAAAGTTGCTAATACTATATCTTGGTCAAAATTTGAAATGAGTAGTTTCAAAAACATTATAAACATAAATAATTTAAAATTAAAATAAATTTTAAACAAATATTGTTTTATTATATATAAATTGAAATTAATTCATACACAAAAATTTACTTAAAAAATAACACAATGACTTAATTTATTTTTTAAATTATCTAATAAATTAATTAATTAAATGTAAATATATAATTTGGGATAAGTAGTAAAATTGAGAAATTTTAACTAATTGGTCTCAGTAATAATAGAAAGTTTTTCTATTTGAATATAAAGGAAAAAAACAAAAATACACTTTGCTTATATTTCTGCTCAATCAAATGATCATTTATAATTATTCTAAATGAAAAAATAAAGATAGTTCCAAAAAACAAGTAAATATATCTAAAATATTTAGGTATTAAAAAAAATTGATTCTATCTAATCCTTAAATTTATTTAAGTAAAAAATAAATTTACATTTATTAACTTCAAAATGTCAAACTATAAATTTCAATCTAATTAATAGAAACTTTTATCTAAAATATTATTGGTGACTATTAAAATATGTTGAAAAGAGAATCAACTGAAAGTTTAAATTTATAAGTTTGATTAACAATAATAAACTAAGGTAAAAAGAATTCAACATCATTTATTATGAAAATAATATCTTTAATTAAAGGTAAATTCTAATATATATAATTTATTCACAGAAATAAGGACTTATAATACACAATTGGCATCATTAAATATTTGAGTGAAAAGTTTGATACCAAATAAAAAATTATCTTATTCAGGAATGTACCTCTAAATGCACCTTAAAAGATAGAGGGCAACGTAATCTGCAAGAAAATAAAATTCTGGTTATGTGGTGACTTGACTTTCAAATGTTCTTGGACACTTTATCAATTGCACTCAAAGCAGACAATTGGCATCAATAAATATTTGAGTAAAAAGTTTGATGCCAAATAAAAAATTATCTTATTCAGGAATGTACCTCTAAATGCGACCTTAAAAGATAGAGGGCAATGTAATCTGCAAGAAAATAAAATTCTGGTTATGTGGTGACTTGACTTTCAAAAGTTCTTGGACACTTTATCAATTGCACTCAAAGCAGACAATTGGCATCAATAAATATTTGAGTGAAAAGTTTGATGCCAAATAAAAAATTATCTTATTCAGGAATGTACCTCTAAATGCACCTTAAAAGATAGAGCGCAATGTAATCTGCAAGAAAATAAAATTCTGGTTATGTGGTGACTTGACTTTCAAAAGTTCTTGGACACTATATCAATTGCACTCAAAGCACATAATTGGCTTCAATAAATATTTGAGTGAAAAGTTTGATGCCAAATAAAAAATTATCTTATTCAGGAATGTACCTCTAAATGCACCTTAAAAGATAGAGGGCAATGTAATCTGCAAGAAAATAAAATTCTGGTTATGTGGTGACTTGACTTTCAAAGGTTCTTGGACACTATATCAATTGCACTCAGAGCACATAATTGGCTTCAATAAATATTTGAGTGAAAAGTTTGATGCCAAAAATAAAAAATTATCTTATTCAGGAATGTACCTCTAAATGCGCCTTAAAAGATGGAGGGCAACGTAATCTGCAAGAAAATAAAATTCTGGTTATGTGGTGACTTGACTTTCAAATGTTCTTGGACACTTTATCAATTGCACTCAAAGCAGACAATTGGCATCAATAAATATTTGAGTGAAAAGTTTGATGCCAAATAAAAAATTATCTTATTCAGGAATGTACCTCTAAATGCACCTTAAAAGATAGAGGGCAACGTAATCTGCAAGAAAATAAAATTCTGGTTATGTGGTGACTTGACTTTCAAAAGTTCTTGGACACTTTATCAATTGCACTCAAAGCAGACAATTGGCATCAATAAATATTTGAGTAAAAAGTTTGATGCCAAATAAAAAATTATCTTATTCAGGAATGTACCTCTAAATGCACCTTAAAAGATAGAGGGCAACGTAATCTGCAAGAAAATAAAATTCTGGTTATGTGGTGACTTGACTTTCAAAAGTTCTTGGACACTTTATCAATTGCACTCATAGCAGACAATTGGCATCAATAAATATTTGAGTGAAAAGTTTGATGCCAAATAAAAAATTATCTTATTCAGGAATGTACCTCTAAATGCACCTTAAAAGATAGAGCGCAACGTAATCTGCAAGAAAATAAAATTCTGGTTATGTGGTGACTTGACTTTCAAAAGTTCTTGGACACTTTATCAATTGCACTCAAAGCACACAATTGGCATCAATAAATACTTGAGTGAAAAGTTTGATGCCAAATAGAAAATTATCTTATTCAGGAATGTACCTCTAAATGCACCTTAAAAGATAGAGCGCAATGTAATCTGCAAGAAAATAAAATTCTGGTTATGTGGTGACTTGACTTTCAAAAGTTCTTGGACACTTTATCAATTGCACTCATAGCAGACAATTGGCATCAATTAATATTCGAGTGAAAAGTTTGATGGCAATTAAAAAAAAATCTGCTATAGAAAAGTACCTACGAATGCACCTTTAAAGATAGAGCGCGATGTAATCTGCAAGAAAATGAAATTCCGGTGGATTTGTGAGTTGACTTTCAAAAGTTCTTGGACACTATATATCAAGTGCACTTATTACACATAATTGGCTTCAATAAATATTTGAGTGAAATGTTTGATGCCAAATAAAAAAAAGGTCCTTTAGAACAGTACTTACGAATGCACCTATTTCTTGATAATATTTTTCATTCCTTTAAACCTTTCCAAGTCTTGACACTTCTTCTTTTTATTCTCTATTTAAATCATTTATTGCTATTTATTCTTTTCAGAAGTTTATCATCATATTCTAATTCTTTAAATCTTTATGTTTAAATCTTCATTACCTTAGTCTTTTTCACCTTTTAATGTTTATGTTTCTATTTAAGCTTGTAATTTTTGATTCCTTTGACTATTAATAATTATTCTAATTGTCTTTTTATATGATTTGCTTCTATCAGCAATATTCTTCTTCGCAATATTATTAGCATCTAGCTTGATTAATTAACTACGCTCTTTAACCATTTTTTTTGTGAGTTCTTGATCTTCATTTATAAACTCCATATTATATTTTTCATCAATAATGAGAAAGTTGACGGGATACACCTTGTATGAATATTGATGATAATTTATAACTTTCATATCAAAAGATTCTTCTTTTTCAAGGTACCTTTGAATTTAAGTTTCAAGGTCAATTTAGGCAAGAACAGAGTTCCATTTATAGTATATTTTAATTATAATCTTTTTGTTTTCAGATGCTAGAAGGTATTATGATTTCCTCACATAGTCTGATTTACTAGTTTGTTCGAGCTCTACCACTTTCGAAGATTTTCTTGCTTTTCATTTGTGTAGTTGCTTCATTTCATTTTCATGCTTATAAATCTCTAGATCTTTCTTGGGAGCTTTTAAAAATTGCTTCCTTAAATCTCTTGTTTCAGCATACTGCTTATGGCCCTTAAAGCAGTCATACTTTCCATCGATTTTTTCATGCTTAAAGTATACAGTGGGCTTGGCTTCTCTATGCTCCTTCATATGTCTGTACCAGCTTGACTTGTGAGCAAAATCTCTCTCACATAGCTTACAAAAATAGACTTCAACTTCTTCAGTTTGTAGAGGAATTTCATTGATACCTTTCTCCTCCTCTTTGTCTCCCACACACTTGTTTGTCATTTATTTTCTATAAATTAATTTCTATTTTAATAACAGAGACCTCTAGTGATAGCTCTTGTAGTTCTTTATAAGAGTTCATCTCACAGCTATCTCACTTTTTATTGTTGCCAAAGATAAGTCTCATTTATTTTAATGGAAGTGCTGTTGTTTTTCTTAAAATAATAGCGCTCATATTTAAATATGAATTTTATTATAAAACTGCCTCTATAGCTGATAGTTTATATGAGAGCTATGGAAGCCTACAAATTTCAAGGGAAGTTCTTGAATATTAGAGAAGAAATATGAGTGCTAAGAGACGATCCACCACTAAATATAGGTGAGAGAGTAACAATTTTACTTTTAATAATTAGTTGATTATAGTACGTAGCGATTTAGAAAGTGCACCTAATTAAGTACGTACTGCTTTAGGATGTATTTTGTGATTTTATGTTTAAAATTATGGTTATCCTAATTAAGTAAAAACATTTTAGGAGCTGCTCCAAATTAAGAACGTGTCAATTTAAATTTAAATAATGGAACTATAACAGTAGAAATTGATATCAATCTCTCAAGTTTGAAACCAATTCTGACAACCTTCTCCATATCCTTTTAGAGGTTGAACTCTTATAGGATGCCCATATTTAATAGTAAGTTTTACAGAGGCATATAATTGAAATAAATAAACTTAAATTTGAATATCATTTCTTAGATCTGTAAACAAGATGGAGTCAATGAATGATGCAATGAAAAGAGTGCAAGCACAAGAATTGATTCAAAGATTTAGAAGCAAGGAGGATTTGCACCGCTACCTGGTGCAGCAAGGTAATGAACTCATAGTAGCTAATCTTTATTATGTAGTTGGTTTGTTCCTGCCAACGATGGAAGGTACTAAAATTTCATTTCTAAGAGCCATACTCTGCGAAGAGAAGAAAGCATTGAAAACTTAAGATGTAAAGTTTGCAGAGATTCCAAACTATCCAGAAATCTCAGTGACTAACTTATATGATGATGCTATGAATGACCCAGAGGTTTCGCAGTACCTGCCTACTAAGAAGTAGTTGTCTAATAAACTACCAGAAAGAAGCTATTCTTTGGCATACTTGCAACAATTAAAGGTGATTACTTGAAAGAAATTATTCAAGAATATCATAGGAAAAGGTATAGCATCATTTCAGAAGATAAGGATAAACAGGGGATCAAGATAAGTGAGAGCTGGCTATCAGAGCTGCAGAAGCACCCTTATATTTCAATTAAGATTTGTAACTTAACTCTTTAGAAAAATCTGGTGCTGGCATCTATTGATGAAGGAAAAGAGCAATCTTCACAGAGAGCGAAAGTCGCAGACAAAGTATGAAGTTAGCATGAGACTTTATTCAAATATTTAGCCTTCAGAGTCAATGAACATAGATGCTGGAGATGGCAGCAAGAGAAGAAACCTAGGCCCAAGTAAGCCTTAAGAGGAAGAAATGAAAGAGAACCAGCTCCCTCTAAAGAATTTTAAATATGACTTATAAATTCATTAACTTAACTACAAAACTTATTTATATGCATTCAATCTCCCTACTTTGGCAAACTTTTAAGCCAATTGATTATTTACTCTCTTTTCTGAGCTTTTAATAAAGCCTACTGCATCGATAAGTAGGTCGTGCATCAAATGGTATAGCAGCAGTTTCTTGTAATGACCTTTAAATATACCCCAATAGAATTCAATTCCATTAAACTGAGAACTGTAAAGGTACGTTGAACACTAGCATTATTCTAATCTGATCATAACTCTTCCTTGTTTCTTTAATCTTAAGAACAGAAAGGTCATCAACAAACAGTATAATCTCTTATTCAGGGTACTTCTCTCTCAGCTGCTCTAAGAACTTAATATAATGCTCTGTCTTAATAGAGCGAGGATGAATAACATAAGTTTCTAAACCAGCATCCTCGCTAATTCCTCCAAGAATTGCCATTGTTTATACCTTGACTTTTTAGTCATATACTTCTATATTACTATGCCTCTTATACCAAGACTTCTAGATGAAAGTGTTGAATGTAAACTCAGCCTCGTCGGCATGAATAAACTTAATATTATTCTATTAAGCATTCTGCATTTAATTATAAATATAATTAAGTTGTTGTTGTAAAATGGCAGAGTGAAATCAATTACTCTCTTGATACGATTTACACCTTTTTAAGAGATACCGTTTAGTTTATAAATGTTTGCAACAGATTACGCAGAGATCTTCAACTCAGGGAACTGGCAGTGAAACATAATAGCTCGTTGGTCTAATGAGAAGTGAGCCTAATAATTCAATGTTTTTTCATTAATAAGATAGTCAATATGCTTCTATAGAAACTTTGACTACCTCTTAGGCTAAGAATTTAGCTACTATTTCTTAATTATAGTGCTATAAGACAGTGGGAAACGAACAGTTGACAGACTTCGCTTTAAGAGTAGAGCAATAGACTTATAGTTTAGTACTGGTTTGATTTATTCATTGTATATATCATATCCATATTGCAGTTTAAACACTAAATCAATATACTCTTCACCATAAATAGACCCCAAAAGCTTGCTATTTTTGTCTCGCATTTTATTAAAAATCCCAACACCTAAAAATTTCCTTACAAATCAAAGCACTTATAAACCTCATTAAGGGGTTTTGGGATTTCGAATTCTACAATAGGAATTTTTCCTACAAAATAAATAATTATATTTATATTTTATCTTGTTAAATCAAGTATTAAACTCAATTCTTTTATAAATTTGAAGACCTAAGCAATAGAGTAAGTCTATTAAAAACTTCAAATCTAAATCTATATTTTAATATAAATTAATTTAATTAAGGAAAGTCAACTTAATTGAAGTTTAAATTAGTTTTAAATTTATATATTTATAAATATCTATATTTTATGGCTGATTCTTTTATAAAATTGAATTTATAGGTATATGAATTTTATAATTACAGTTTTATTCAAAGTATCGTTTAAATTTTTAAAAATGTTCATATAAATATAAATATTAAGAGAGTGTAAATATAAAATAATTCATAATAATTTAAGCGAATTATTATTTACTATTGCTTATATATGATAAAAAATTTTGATAAATACTGACTTAAATATTTATTTAATTTCATCTTTTCTTAATTAAAATTCTTATTTTCAGAAAATTAAATTTGGGAAATAGTTTTTAAAAATTTTAGGGTCCTTTTTATTATTAAATATTACAAATGGTATAAATATTATAGATTTTGGTAGCGAAATAAAATAAATATATAATATAGTATAAAGTAATGAAAAAATATTTCTGTATTATGATTCTAAGTGCATTTAAACTTTAAAGGAATATTTAAAAAATTAGAAGTCTATTTTAATACATTTTTAAATATGGATATGTCTTTGGTTTAATAATTAAATTATTGTTGTTAACATATCACCTTCAATGTTGGTTGACTAAAAATCATGCTGATGTTTAATTTTTATCACTATAATTATTTATTTTAAAATTCTATATTATGATACTTGATATTTAGTAATTTTTATTATATATAAACATCAAATTATTTAAAAAATAGGAAATAATAATCTTCATTCTTAAATATTTTGAAAATTTCATAAATAAAAATTGATTTAAGCTAAAAATATATTTATTATCATTAAATTAATAGTTTCAGATTGAATTTCAATGCTTGCCTCTGATACCGTTATTAATAATTTCAAAATCTAACTCTGATTTTCTCATGTATGAGCTTTTATCAATTACTATTGTTCTTCTGATATTGTCTGCATTTGTACCCTTTTTCTTCAAGTGAATTCTTTCATTAATGCAGTTCGTCCATTGTAAACCTAAAGAAGGAGTAATGCTCTATCCTCTTGATTTTCCATCGAAGAATCCCTACATAGTTAATTTATCAAATGAATTACAAATAATTTCAATTTACCTTTGAAGAGTTATCTTGAGACACATCAGCTACTACATTATTCATTAAAATAATAGTCAGATCGTATTAGTATGCCAATTTTTTCAAAAGCTTTGAGTGTTTTTAAATAAATCTACTTCTCTCCAAAAAGTCAATTGAGCCTTCTGATTTGATAAAATTGTCGCAGACATTGTGTATGTTATCAATAATTACAAGCTTCACATTTTCTCTATAATAAATTATTAACTTTAGTTTTAAGCCTACTGCTATATTCTTGACACTAGATTAAGGAATACTTTGTTGTATTCTTCAATGGTTTTACAGTAATTCATAATAATGTTGTCTTTCACTGCATTTTCATGTGTTAGTCCTTAATGTTCGATCAAGAAATACTCTATAAATATTTTAAAATATTGTGAGTTATTACCTTTCATTTCATTGAATCTTTTTTCATTTAAATGTTTGCCAGTAATTACAAACAGAGATTTTCCGCCAAGTCCCCCGTTTTTCAGTGGTAAAATTGACTACAAATTGCTTAAAATTAATGACTATTCTTACGTTTAGCATAAGTTGAATGGCAAGCTAAGTTTTTCCTGAACCACTCTCTCCATAAATCTCGTACAATCTTTTTGACAGAAATCCACCCCTAATTACACATAAACTAACTTAGGAACCTTACCTCAAGAAATCATTGATAATCTTGCATCCAGAACTGAGCCTTATCTCTGGTCTTTAAGCCAATTCAAAGCAATTGGTGATCATGATATTTGCAGGTTCAGTACCCAAAAGATCAGGATTAAATTATTAGCCACTTGCATCAAACTACTAATCCATCTAGTGTGGGTTTTAGTTGAATTAGTTGTTTGCAGCTGGATTGTTGAACAAAAAGAAATTTCCTTCCATTTATTACCTTGTATATTTTAAATTATGATTGTAATTTATATATCGGAGTTGCTTATTTTAATCTTTAATTAGTTTGAATATTCATTTTTGATATACCACATTAAATTTTGACAAATTGAATTATGTTTGCTGACATTATTAAAGATCTGTTGAAAATTAAATATCAAAAATAAACAAACATAATGGAGAAGTTAACAGAAAATAATCAAAATATTGCAAATAATTCAACTCCTATTGCTGAGGAATACTTAAATCTTAATATTCTCATGGATAAATAAATGAGTAGTAGTAATAAATAAAATACACCTATTGTCTCTGTTAATCTAATCTGACCCTGTCAAACTAAAATTATCAACTTTATAATACATGAATAAATACATATATTTATTGTTTACTTGTTAAAGAAACGGTTAAAATGATTTATTAGATCAATAAATAGATGGAATTTATAATAATAAATTTAAATAACTTTATACTATTCTAAATTGAATTGAAATTATTAGGTAATAAAATTTTATAAGAATTAACTTTAACGTAACTTAATTTGAATCTGAGAAAAGCACGAAGCAAAGAGTGACAAATACCAATGAAAGAAAATCTCATTCGTCAAATTTGCATCAAAATCATTTGATGCATCATAAACATCAGAGAAACTATGAGGAGTATAATTCATCATCCACGATCAATTAGAATAATTTCAAGACTCCAGTAGTTCAGAAATAGAATTTCAACAAATATCTCAATTGCCAACCACCGACTAGCTTGTCACAATTAATCCAAGGAGATATTAATCAATTTTTATTTATTAAAGTAATTAAAACAGTAATGTAATTTTAATTGAACTAAAGTTATAATAACTCTTTTTTTCAAGGGAATTAATTTGATTTTTTAATTTAATATTAACTTTGCCAAATAAATATTATATTGTAGTAATTATATATCTTAAAAGAAATTCTCAGTTCAAGATTAGTTTCAAATATATACAAAGTTTAATCAAAATATAAATGATTTTGAAAATTGAAATAAATTAAATTATAAATATGATATAGGTATCCAGAAATTTTTTAAATCAGTTTAGTAACAATACTCAGTTTGCTTTTCTTAAAAAATAAACTTATATTAATGAGTAAAAATTATCTATTGAATTTATTTCTATTGTTCCATTAGTATAAAAAATAATAATTCTAATAAAAACTTAAAATAAAAAAATACTTAAGGTTTTTTCGTATAAGTTTTATTTAATAAATAGTTTTAATGACAAATGAATGAAACAACTCATACAGAATTTTAGAAAATGCAAATATTAAATAAACTTAGGAGATTTATTTGGTAAACCCAGAACACTTCTTATACTTTACCCTTACAACTAGGTAAATATAAATAAGGAATATACATTTCGAATCATCTAATGTTAACTGCAGTGAGAGAAAGAAAAAGAATTGGTGCTGAAGTGCTTTTAAGCTTTTTAGATAAGTTTCAAGCATCATTTAAAAAAGATATGAAATAAAATTAAACTACATTTTTTTTGTTAGATAAATTTATAGGAAAATTGTGAAAAAAAATTATCTTAAGCTTATGTTTGTTCGAATCTCTTCATCAATTTCAAAATTGCTTTCAGTTTTAATAAAAAATAAATTGAATAAAAATTTTGGGTCATAAAATAAATTATATTGAAATTCTCCTTTATAAATATTACAGTAATAGATAATTATAGATTCTAAATAATTATTAATTTCTCAAATGAAGATATTATACTTCAATATTTTTTGGTATTGTTTTTAATTTAAATGTTTCAGAAAACCACAAGTATTTACGAGGATTTACTAATGTCTAGTTAGTACGCAGCTTAATAAAATAAGGACAAGTCACCACTGATCATTAAAGATGGCTCTTCACTCCTTGATAATTTTAATCAGTATCCTTATTATATATTTAATTATCCAATGACTATCAGGCGTGGATCAGTTAACAATACACAGAAAAAGAAATCGTCTACTAGAACTAAGAACTTCCAATATGTAATGAGTGAACGCACAAATCCATCAAACTTATAACAACAATTGTCTTCGTAAATATCATCAGCAAATATAAAAGGCTCTATCTACCAAGAAGTAATCAATGAAAAGATAAACAAAAGCAGTCACAATCTAAATGCAAGTAGTTGCAGTGTATTAGACCCTTAAAGTTAACTAACGACTGAAAGAATGTCCGTTGATGTAGTAAACAGCAGTAATAAATCAAGGGAAACAAACAGAAAGAAGTCTCTAGGTTACACAGCTGAATAAGCTTCACAGTTCTTTAATTACAGTAATCTTAACAATATTCATAATCACTTGAGCAACAATAAAAGCTTAAATGCTACAAGTAACTGTCACAATCAACTATTTAATCACAATAGACCATCTAGCAGCAATGCTTCTCAAATAATGTTCAATAATACATAAGAGGGAGTATCAGATATCATAAAACAATCTCAGTATAAAAAGTCCTCAGAAAGTAGGAAAGTCTTTGACGAAGAATTCAACAATCTTTTGAAGCGTATAGACAAGAAAAACCTTTTACCTTAGCATAGACAAAACTATACAAGAACAGATTTATACAAATTTTTCAAATAAATAGACACAGATACAACTATAAGTGAGTAGAATTCTAAATCTTAAAAAATTAAGCATTAGAGCATCCTGAAAGAAAAAACAGAGAATGAAAGAAAATTATAGGATTTATAGAAGAAGGTAGAATATTAAAATGTTCTACTTAGCAAGTTTACATCTCAAGAATACTTAAAAAAACTAGAAGACGAATTAAAGTATAGCAATAATTTCATGAAATAGATAAGAATGACTATTGGATTCTTGCTTAGCTTTTACAAAGAAATACAAGATATTTATGATTCTCCTTTTGAAAATGAGATGCAGAGTAATCTATCATATACCCTAGATAAATTTAAGATTAATGAAGTATTCACTGATATAGACATGGTATAATCTAAAATTTAAGAATATGATAAACTCTTTAATATCATTGATGATAAGCCACTTTAACTTTAATCTTACCAGCATAACTAGTAAGAAAGACTTCCGAGATCTAAGTCAGCAACACAAAGTAAAACAATAAACTAAAACAACATTTAAAGTAGAAGTTACTTAAATTAAATAGCATTTAAGACTAAAATCTATTAAAGAGATTAGCAATCTCCAAAGGTTTATCATAAATAAACCATAAACTCTGAAAATGCTCTGAAAAGAGAAATAGAAATGCAAAAAATAGTAATTTAAAAACTAAAGAAAGACTTGAGTGAAAGAGACTACTACATTTAGCAATTAAAGAAGGGCTTAAATGACAATTCAGAAAAGTCTCAGTTAGTTGTTAAATTGATGTAATTTGACAAGGACAAGGAGTTATTCAGAGTAGAACAGGAAAATTTTACAGCATAATAGCAAAATATTCCTTAAGATTTAGTCAAGAAATAGGCTGAGTTAGATGAGAAATCAAAATTGTGCAATCTATTAAATGAAAAGGAAAAGAACTTGTTAATTGAAATTGAAGAGCTTCGAGGGTTACTTTCCAATAACTAGTCGATAAAACAATTAGAAAATACTATATCTCAACTATCAGGAATCTTACTATCAAATAATTAGCTAAAATAGATAAATTTTAGTGAATTAAATCAATTAATCAAGATTTCCATTCTCTCTATATTAATATTAATTCTTTTTTAAGGGACTCTACCGCATTTAAGCTATTTTGCGGTAGAGTACCTTAATTATATTAATTATCAAATAAATTAATTTTAAATGCTATGATAAAATATGTAATTAAGTTTTCTACAAAAGTAATTAATAATTAATAAATATAATTTAGAGAGAAAATTAACTAAAAATGTTGCTATATTCGGCAACAAACTTCAAAGCATAATTATTTATAGAATCAGAATTCAAATTAATTTAAATTTATTTATGAATTTTATATTATTAATTACTTTTGTAGAAAACTTAATTACATATTTTATCATAGCATTTAAAATTAATTTATTTAATAATTAATATAATTAAGGTACTCTACCGCAAAATAGCTTAAATGCGGTAGAGTCCCTTAAAAAAGAATTAATATTAATATAGAGAGAATGGAAATCTTGATTAATTGATTTAATTCACTAAAATTTATCTATTTTAGCTAAATGTAAGCAATCATATACCTGTATAATTAAATTACTTAGAGTGGGTTAAAGTTCACTGACTCACAGATGAGACAGCTGTTGTATTTATTCAATTTCAAAGAATAAGTCGCCAGAGTCAACACTCATTTAAGCAGAGAATTTGAGGAATCAGGAATTATCATAGACAACTTTATGCAAATGATAGAATATGTCCAGCAGCACCTTCCTGATGATGAATTTATCCTCAAGCAATACTCTTGTATGCGAGATCTTATCTTTGCGAGAGAGAAAAGATATCAGGTAAATTGAATCCTTTATGTATCATGTATATTTTAGAACTTCGAGAGACTAAGCAAGAGTCATTCTAATGAAGCATCAAGGTATGAATTTAACAATTTCAACACTACATCAAAGAGCATATTTGATTTGAATGACGATCAAACTATGAATTTGTTTGAAGAATTTTCTCATATATCCAGTTTGCAATACTTGCCAAAGAATCCTTTGAAATCTAATATGAGCTAATCTCAAAGCATCAATGAGCTGATGTTGAGTGAAGTTTCAAGGAGTGCAGGAGGAGGCAGAAGGAAAACATCAAACAAGAGCAGGAAGAGGTCAAAAGCTCCATTACAATAACTGCAATTGATCAATCAGAATAACTTAATCGAGAGCACAGTCAATTTATAAAATTAAAATCTTGTCTGAAATCAAATTGCTCAAATATAATTATAAGAATAATTCACCTAATTTTTTAAAATAACTGTAAATTTAGTTTTTTTTAATATTAAACTGTTAACAAATTAAGTTTTAACTTGAAATTATAATTACAAATGAAGATATAATAACAAATTTATTCAATCATGATTATTACTATCTCTAAGTTTCTTCATATTATCAGCAATCTGCTTTAATCTCTGCTACTCAGCAATTAATTCTTCCCTTGTCTGTCTTTTTCCAAAGAGAGTGATTTTAGTTGGTTGATGTTTGAAAATACTCTTCTTGTAATCTGGGAATTCATTCATCATCTTGGTGGCTAATTCTTAGATCATTACTTATCTGTCTGCGTAAGTTGCCTGGGCATCGTAGTTTCTTAAGCATTATGCCACTGCTGATTGAGCATTATCAAGAGCATAACTAAGTGGAGTCTTACCTTCCTAGTTCTTAATTCGAGCTAATTTAATAAAAAGGATAAGTTAAATTTCTTGTTTTTCTTCATTAAGAAATCGCAAATCTCAAGTTGACCATCTCTAGCAGCAAAGTGAAGCACTGTATCTCCGAATTTATCTTAGTGTTCAAGATTTGCTCTTGGATCTTTTGCCATTATATTTACGACATCAACATGTCCAGCTTCTGCTGCCAGGAATATAGGGGTTTCATTAAATTTATTCTGGACCATAGGATTAACTCCTTTATGCAATAGATACAGTGACATTTTTGCTTGACCACCTTTGCAAGCGAAATGTAGGAGAGTATCACCAAAATTATTTCTGTATGTGATTGGATATGAGGGACCTTCCAGGAATTTTATAACGTTAATTAAACCATGGGCTGCTGCAAGAAGCATGATCTCACCTCCACTTTTCCCTAAAATATGAACACCAACTTTTCTCAATCAAACTAAAGAACTATTAATTTATTTCTGTAAGCATTAAATAATGACAATTTATTGAATGCTGATTCTGCTTCTAGTCTAGAAGTAATAGGTTCAGTCTCCCCTTCAAGTTCTTCTATGGTCATATCAATATCATTGATAGGCTTCATTCTTTTCAACTTTTCATCTACGAATAAATCATCTGATATCAACTTCCTGTTCATTTTAATCTTTATTATTTATTTGTAATTTTACTATCCTAATTAAAATCAAAGTATTTTAATTTTAATTAAAAATAAAAATTGATGGAATAGACTAGACAAAGACCAAAGTGTTGATCAATATTATTCTGATGAATTTTTAAGGAACTTCTTCATTAAATTTGGTATTAATTAATTGTAGTATATCAAAATAAATGCTGATCTGTCAGATGAATTAGGAGAATGTAAGACTTGAAGCTCAGAAGAAAAAAGGAGACACCATGAGAATATATGTTTTAATGGGAGTTACATGTTTGAGTTATAATGTTAAAAAGTGATGACACTACTTGGAAGCTATGGACAGTTAAGTGGTTATTGAGATCTTTTGGCTACTTGCTCTGGAGATGGTAATGTTAAAATATGGGCATGATTTAAGTAGACTTCCATGACTCAGGAGATTTATTATACAAAGAGTAGATACACTTTCAGAGGCCATGTAGATTCAGTTAACTCAATTCAATTCCAACCATACTCATATAGTTCCAATAATAATGGGATATTAGAACTAATCTATGTGTATAAACATTCTATGGCCATAATAACTCCATAATAGATTAATCAGTCTAGTTCAATCAAAGAGTAAGTATAATCATATTTTATAATTACATAGGGAGATACAATTGCATCAGCTGACTGCGACGGAATTACTAAGATATGGGATGTTAGAATGGTTAAAGAGCTTCAACAAAATAATTCATTAAAAAGTCTTGGAGTTAAGATTGACAAAATCTACACATTTCAAAATAAATATAATTAAGCTAATATAATTATGAATTTCATAACAATTAAGTGATTTATAAATATTTGAGTTTGTTTAGATCCTTAATTATAATTTAAAATCAAATTCTAAAAATAAATATGGATTAAAAGAACTAAGAATTAACCTATGTTTTTGTTTACGGGACTCTTTTAAGAGGACTCTATAACAATTTAGCATAAAAGTTAGATTAATAAGTTTTTATTGGGAGTGGACAGACAGTGGATTCTGGAATAATGCATATTTACTAAACTTACTTGCCGATGGTTGAATTCAACATTTAACTTTCACCTATCAAGGGAGAAGTATTTGCTATTTATATAATTATCAATAGTAAAATCTAAAAATAATATTTTATAATTAAAAATTAGCAATATTTGCTGTTTCATCTGATAAAATGAAATAATTGGATAGGCTAGAGAGCTGTGACTAAATTGGAGGATATGATAAAGCTTTGATTGATGTTTATTTACAATCAGATGATAAAGATTAAAGAATACCTGATGGAAACATTGTATAAGCCTATATAAACCAATGATTCTATTAAGCAAAAAGGTTTATAGATAATTTATTTTAAATAAATTTATTAATTATTATCGGAGACATTATTCTAAACGGATCTAGTATAAAAAACATTTTTCAACAGTTCCATAAATAAGCTTTGGTATATGTATAATTTAATTTTATGCTTATCAATTTATAGGAAAACTGATAGGATATTTTATTTCGCTTCCCTATTATAATTTATGAAAAGCAATATTGTGGTTTATATACCAGGAATTACGAGGATTATGATATTGATAGCAATGAAGAAACAGTTTTGAGGCAATATGTTCACAAAGGAGATTATAGGAAATACATTTAAAGTTTGCCAAGAAATTTACAGAATTAACTCATAACTGATTAAAAATACTTTAATTGATTTTAAATTTCGAATTTCTAATTAATTCTGTTTATATTTTAATTATTATTAAAAATATCATCCATTGATATTGGATCATGCTTTTTGTATTATTTATCCTCTTTAACATGAGGATTATCGTTATTCTAATAATTTATAGATATCGATAGGATGAGTGGAGTGATGATTTGTTGTTATTATAGATACTGATTGTCATACACTTCGAATAATTGAATTAATAAATGATGATTATAACTTACAATCATTTTAAGGGTTATCAGGTATTTATTATCTTTGTGTATAACTTTGTTTAGCTAGTTACTCCATTTGATTTCAAGATTTACTTTGAAACTGTTAGAGCTGAGTGTGAATTTATTGAGATTAGATGTTCTTATCATAAGTATATTTATACAAACTATCGTAATTCTTCACTCTACTATAATATATATTTTAACCATTTATGATGTCATTCTTCATTTACACTTCTCTTTGAACTTAAACAATAGGGTGTTATGGGCTTTTGAACAGTGGACTCAACTTAACGTTTGGTTGTTTAGCAGGTGAAAAATATTGTTAGAAATATGGTGTATCATAGTAGTAAGGAGATATCATTGGATCATAGTTTTATATTATAATATGACTCAATTACTCTATTAATAACTCTTGGTCGATTAAAATATAATAATCTACAGGATCATAATATTTTGGACTCTACTGATATCTCTAATTAGCAATAAATAAGATAATATTTAATAAGACTTTTTGATATTGTCTAATCTTTACCTAAATTCAGTTTGCTTATAAATATACTTTGATATCTCTCCTACTGCCAATTTTCATAATAATTTATTTTATTTAACTCCGCTGGATTTCCATAACTGATCAACATTGATTAATTATGTTTTTCTGATGTCAACTTTATCGAAATCTTCGTGCTTCAGACTTTAAAACAATATATATATATATGGTTTCTTATATAATTAATTATTATTACTTGAGAGAATAGCTTAATTAGTCCTGAGTGATCATAAATCTATATATATTTATATTTCTAGTTAAATTAATGAGATTAAACCACCAAATTTTAAGGCTTTTATTCATAAAATACTATAAATATGTAGATAATTTACACTGTATTTAACAAAGGTAGATGTTTCGTTGATATTCATATAAGTTGTTTATTGAGACGCAAATTGATGGAGATGGAAATGGGTACCCACTCACTCCTGATGATGAATTAGAAAGATTAATGGGATCTATGTGGATGACTAAATAAGGTCTTAAACCTATTAATATTAATGCCTTTGTTTTGTGATCATTTAGATTTGCAAAGATTTTATAGTTTATAATTACCAATTTATGTAACTCCTACTCATGTCAATCGATTGTCTAGCGAAGAAGATATTTTTCATAAAATTAACAGACAGGGCACTATGACAGCTTGGATTAGAATATATCATGGAAATGAAGATAATTAGTTTATTAGCAATTAATTCTTTATCTGTAATTAATCTTTTTCATTATTAATTAAATATCATAGCATTTATATGGATTTCCCCTGATTCATGACTTTGACGATTTTTAAATATTACATTATAGTATCAATGCTCCAGTGAAACCAATAAGAGTCGCATTTTGCTTAAAATATTTAATTTTAATAGATCAAGCACTCATAAGGTGGTGTATGCTTCTTTGCGACAGCTGTTTATATAGAAAATATCAAAGTGAATACCCTCCAGATTGTCTGATTGTATATATTGATTGATATAGTTTGAAACTCCATGAAGGACCAATATTATCATTAAAGTAATGTTAATAGATCTAAATTGAAGAAGTAGGAAACTCATTATTATAATTATAAACACTATTATTGCAATTAGAAGAAATAATAAAATAAATAATTTAATTCAAATGGAGGACGATCAAGACTTTCTAAATGATAACGCTGATCAGCAATAAGAAGACCAGCAACAATACTTCATTGAAGGTAAATATATATTAATATAAATTAACCCAATATAAAGAGGTTGAGTTGACTCAAGATAGCAATGGATAATTCAGCTATAAAGAAGTCAGTGATATTAGTGATGTCACGGAGGAGTCATATCCAGATGGCATGTCACAATTCAGAGCAGGCGCGAAGGATTTAGAAAATTATGAAAAATTTACACATAAAAAATTAGCTAGACAAAGACTTAAGATCCTTGATGGTAAGATAATAAAAGACTAATTGAATGATTGTAGATGATCAGACTTCCATTTCTATAATAAACATAGTATTATATGATAATTAAAAGTTTATTTTAAAATTATAGCTCCAAATTAGAGTACTCTGATGAATATGATATGTTTATTTTTGGTATGAAGAAAACATTGGAGTCTTTCCAATAGGAATGGTTTGAACTTAAAGCCAAAGGTCAATTAGATATCTCTAGAATGCCACCACTACCTGAAATCTACAAAATAAATGCAAACCATTATGTTTAAACTCAGATGAATTATCTGCTTTGCAATAAGAACTAGATGAAGCAAGAATTACTGCAGAGAAAGCTCGCTCAACTTACGATAAACTAAGAAAGCAGAGAGATTTCCAAAAAATAAATCACAGAAGAGTGCAGCAGGAAAAGCAAAAACTTAACAATGACATTGGCAAATTGAAGAAATCTTATGAATCATATCAAGATACATTCAAAAACCTCTCCACTAATTATGAGACTGCTGTCAAGGAGAAAATGTTAATGAAACTTGAAAAGGATAGACTGTTTGCTAAAGTTGAGAATTTGGAAAATAATCTGAGATAGATTGAGGAAAATCAAGTTATGGAAAAGAAAGAGAAAGACGAAATCACAAAGAGACTTGAAGAAGATATTTTAATAGGAGACACCAATAAAAGTTAAATTAAACCAAAGGGTAATCCCACTATGATACCAGCTAAGGATAGACCAAATCCATTCATTACAGAGCAATTCGAACCAATTAAACATGATAATGTAATATTAAATAAGATTTTATTTGAGGAATTATTTAAATATTACAATCATAATACATTTAATCTGTATATGTCAAAATTATGGTATGCTAAAACTGAATAGTAAAGGATAAAACAAATATTCTCATAAAAGATATAATAACTTTCCTCTTTATATTATTTTAATAAATTTTTATTTGGTCTTAAAATATAGCTTCAAAAAATTTCTTGACATTTTCATTTCACAATACAAATTGTGAAACAATTAATAATATTATACAATTGTTTATATTAAAATAATATATCTACTACATTTTAAGCAATAATTTTATTTAGTTAAAATATAATTTATAATTTAACTCTCACCTGTCTATGATTAAGACATTCAAAGGGCATTTAATGTAAAAACAAACCTATTTTGAGTTACAATCCAAAGAAAGCAATTATTGCAACTGGTAGTGATGATATGCTTTGTTTATATGGACAGTTCCCAATGGTGATTTGATTATGAGTGGAGAAGGCCATTTAGATTGGATTGGAGGTTTAGCTTTTAGTCCTAGAGGAGATCTTTAACGTCTCATTAATATATTTATTAAAATATGGGACTTTGTAAATGCAAGCTGTGCTTACACTTTTGCAGAGCATGGCTAACCAGTATGGAAAGTAGACATTATTAAATTTTAAAAGTAATTACAAGGGAGATTTACTCATTTCTTGTTCAATGGATCACACTATAAAGCTTTGGGACTTAAATATGCCAAAGAGTCTATAAATTAAATACTCATGTATGTTTGTAAGTGGTGCAGGAGATAAGACAGTATCTCTCTGGGATATTTGGAAATATACTAATAATAACGCAGTAAACTCAGTCTAGTCAATTTATAAGCTTCAACAATTCGACAGTGGATTAGCCTCTGCAAACAAAGCAATATTCGACAAGAGTAATACTTATTGTCTGGTTGCTAGTGAAGATGCCACAGTCAAAGTGTAAGTTAGAATTTTTATTATATATCTGACATAGGTTTAATTTACTAACGAGAGAGAAGGAAGCAGAGCTAAAAGGTCATGAGGACAAATTAATTAATTATATAATATATATCAGCGATAAAATTACTGATTAATATCAAATAAACTAAAGATTTATAACTCATTAATAATGTAAAATGAAGTAATTTAGTTAATTTAAAATGCTTTTTCAATATTTTTTTTAAATGTAAAATTTAGTTAATAAAAAATCTCTATAATTAATATTAAAACATCACGAGGACGCAGTATTAGATTTAGCATTCGATTCAGGAAGAGAGGGCTACTTAGTATCTGCAAGTTCAGATTGCTCTTTTAGAGTTTGGCAGTGAACTCAATCATTTATTACTAAATAATCTCAATGATGAGGATGTTTTATTGTTAACATTTGATATTCCAATTATGATTAGTCAACAAATATATTTAATCTTAATTGATATTATTAATATATACTATAAAATGAGAGTACTTTTAGTTAGACACGGTGAAAGTAACAATAATTCTATGAAGGAATTAGGGACACCTGCTTACTATGATGTAAGAGAAGCAGATCCAAACATGTCAGAGAATGGAGTTTAAGATACTATCCTCTTTGCAAAGAAATTGAAAAGTCTTATGAAATTATAGTTTTATAACCATTTATATTTTTCACAAACAAAATCTACACAAGTGCATTCAAACGATCAGTATAATCAGCTAAATTGATCAAGTAACATTACGATGCAGAAAATTTAGAAGTTAACTTAATGATCAAGTTGCATGAGAAAGGCGGTTGCTAAGTTAAATAGCAAGCATAGCCAGGACTTGGATTAAGTCAGGTTAGAGAAATTTTGCCAGAAATTTTAATAGATGAAAAGAACTCATTGATCATTGATGAAAATGGATGGAATAAATCAGATCATGTAGAAACATTTCAATTTATTACATATAAGATTTATTTACTACATAATCACAATTTAATAGCAACACATGAAGAGTGTGTTTAAAGAGCAAAGGAAATGCTTAAGGATTTCAAGGAACTTTATGAAGCAAACTAGGGCAAAACAATCCTAGCAGTTTCACATGGAAGATACATGAATCTCATAGCATGCATGTTCACAAACAATCTAGGCAATGAAGATACCAAGTAATTTATACCCCAAAATAATGGAATGGCTATTCTGGACTTTTTCATGAATAAAAATGAGCACTAAGGTGAAGGGAGAGAGTTTGTAGATCTAAAATTCACTGCTTACAATTTAATTATACATAAGTGATCGGCTATTTCATTACCAAATTAATTAAATCTTGATTTCAATTGATAACATACTTTAAATTTATGTTTATTTCTACTATGTAGACAAAACTAATATGCTATTGATAATTAAATTATAGAAATTATAAGATTAAATATTAAATGAGTTTATTGACAAATTTAGACAACATTAATGACTTTCATTCTCATCTGACTGATTAAACAAAAGCTATTCAGTGAGATTTTTCAAGTAAGTATATTATAATAAACATGAAATAATGAAAATTGACATTCCTTTAGAATCAACTGCAAACCTTTAAAGTCTGAAGTAGCCTCTATTTTCAATTAAATAGTTAAGAAAAAGTTTTAGAAATCGCAACACAAATGCATAACTTGATTTCAAGCAAATCAGTTATTAGATAATTAAGGTTAAATAAAGTTCTTCTTGAACGCAGAGTCTAAGAAAATTAGATTTATATTTTGTAGAGATATCAAAAGCCTAATTGGGTTGAATAAACTGTACTGCCTTTAAGAAGTAATTTCATCAATAATATTCTTAAATAACATTTCAATCCTTAGTTTACGATTTATTAAATTAATCAAATTATAGAAAGCCTTCCACCCATCGAAAAAAAGCATTATGATAGAGAAACTGAATTGTTATAAGACATAAAGTATTTCTTATTAAATAACCAGGATGAAAGGTGATGTTGCTAATTATTATAAAATTTCTGTAGATGATGATGGCTATCAATTTAAAAGATAAAATCGTATTCCATAAGCTTAGGAGTACATTTATAATCGAAATATTCATATTTAATTGATCCTCCACCAATATTTATAGATCCAAAAGCTCAATAAAACTATGATTAGTTTTTTTCACTTACTTTAGTAATATAATCAGAAACAATAAAAAAATATTCAAATTATTTTTGTAATTATATTATCTTTGATGATTTGGGCTATACTGGAGATTAAAAAATTTAACGATCACTTAAAATCAATTTATATAATAGCAGGTTTGTTTCATAATTATAAGTAAGGAATAATTTAAACTTTTATTTATGTTTCTAATACTTTACAATTATTATACAAACGATCATTTTAATTGATCTTTATTAAGAAAAAAGGTTTTAGCATAACTTATTATTATTATCAAATACTTTCATAATTTTATACTTAAGCTTAAGCTACTAGTTAGACATATTATCATAATTATATAATTTGACTTTCAATACCTCGATCATGTTAATCAAAATATATGTTCTCATAATATAGACAGACTTGCTTCTGTACTTATTTCATACAGGTTATCATAATCTGCAAGGAAATTTTTTATTTGATCTTAGAATTATATATCTATTACTACTTCTACTTCATTACGATAACTGAATGCTATCTATCATGAGTGCCATGGTTTATATTCAAATCTTTCCATAAAACTCATTGTTGTGTAGCTGAGGAAGATCACGAGGATACTGAAGGTTACTATTTCGAAAATATTTTTCCAACGTTTTTATTTTAAATAAAATCCGTATGGGATATAATACACAATAAGTTTGATATTTGGGCTAAAAACCAAATAAATACAATGATTACAAAATATATAGAGCTCAAAAGCAAATAATTCTGAAGTATCTAGTCTAAAGTTAATTAAAGGATATTCAGAGATTTTTAAAAATAATTGATTTTAAGGCAATCCATTATTACTTCAACTCTGTTGCCCTGCATAACATTATAAAATCATAAAATAAACCTTAATTAATTGGCTTTTTTATAAATCAAAAACATAATTAAAATCCTAGAGAGAGTTCTTTAAAATTTTTATTAATGCTGAACCTCTTTGCTCTTGAATATATAATTATTGAAATCAATAGAGTCTTAAAATAGGAGCTTTAAATCTTTGAAAAGGTTCTTGGGACCTTAGTATATTTCCCATTTAAAGATAAAAGTTCACCATATCTCTTTTTGTGGGATTTATAAGTAATTGCAGCGCTTATATAAAAGATTGATAAAAAAGCATGTCATATATAATTCTGATTGAAAATGCTAAAAATTAATCAATTTATTTTAAAAGCATATTACGTAAGAGTATTTAATAAAAAAACTAAGTAGTAAGAAGATATAATAATTTAGATTGCATCAATATATCATAGATATTAATTCAAAGACTATAACGCCAATAGAAAGAGTAATTTTCAAAAAAAATATATCAAAGTCAAGCAAAATAAAAATGTTTGATAAGAGTAAACTAATATTCATTATTCTTATATTAATATTACATAAACTATGCGTATTCATTAGCTACTAACCCCAATATTTCCCTCAAGCTATACCAAAAATTGAATCTGTGAAAAATTATCTAAGGAGTTTTGGGGATTGAATGAGAATTCATATATGTTATAGTTATAAATATATGATAATTTTACATATTACTTCTGTGTTAATAACTTGTAATAAAAACATTGAATTTAAAATTAAATATAAATCTATTCTAACTTACATTAAAAACTGCTAAGTGTTGTAGTTGAAATCCTAAAATGTTTGGAATACCCGGGTATCGATCCCGGTGCCTCTTACTAGTTTTTTAGCGCTCTACCATTTGAGCTAGTATCCCAACTATATTCTTATCTCAACATCAAAATCGTAGTACATCTTGTAACTCATTTATATCAAAATTATCATTATCCTTATAGTAAATCACTATCACTTTGTATAAGTATTGGATTTTAGGTATTTTTCACATTAATCCACGAAAATATAATTCTTTTTTAATTATTGTCATATTTTATAAATGTTTCAGTAACTATTCCAAACTTTAGGGTTATTAAGATAAGATTGTATTGTGGGTTAATTGTTCTATTTATTGGTTGTTTTGGATGTGGGAAATAAATTTGTTTCAAATATTATTGTGTTATTTATTGAAGTTTTAATCTGATGGGATTTGATTTAATTCTCAATATTAATAATTATCAAATTTACTCAAAATTGCTAACCTATTAATCACTTAATTTGAAGCATTATTCAATTTTGATTTTAAGAGTTCAATAGCCTATACTAAATAATCTTGTTAATAAGAGAAACCGTACCCAATATATTAAGACCTGCTGAATTAAGCACAAAGTTCGGTATAATTCATATAACTTACCAAATATTACACTTTAAATGACTATGATATGATGAAGTAAGGTTGTGATAAAACATATTAAGTTCATAGTATTAAATGATAATTCAGATAAGAGGGAGCCTTTTATAGAATTTCTATTTAAATTGAATTTATCTAATAATTAATTCAATTTCATCATTTTTTTAAAAAAAGCCTTTAATATCTCTAAAAGTATATTTATAAAAATTGATAAAATTCTCTCTCATAAAGAGTTTAAAAAAAGTAAATTTTTATGTTGTTTTGATTACCTTTATTTAATTTATTAGCAAATAAATTTAGAATTGTTTATGACAATTATTAAAGTTTTGATTGGCATATATTTAACACTTTATTAAATATTAATTTTATCTGAGGATTTGATTAGAGTTTAATTTAGATTCGTGAAATTGATGTAGATAGGTTAATATAAAATACGCAGGCATGAAATACTGATATATCTTATAGCAATATTTTCTTTTATAAGAAGCATCATTATTAAGAATGTTAATGATTTATACGTTCAACCAATCAAAAGCTTAGTAAGGTTGAATAAAACAATATTTTTTATTAAAATGGTTTGAGCAATGAAATTAGTAGAGTTAAATGGGGATTAATTTCTTTCCTCCCTGTGGAAGAAAATAATCTTCTTTAAAAGTTCATTTTTCCACTTTTAAAAAAGGTGATTTTATAAATTTTTAAAAACATATAATTATTTAATATATACTTTTTTTATATTTACTTTTTTCTATGCTTTGATTTGATTTTTTTATATTATTTATATAATTAATTTCTAATCATTTATTGAAGCAAAATTTAATTAAGGGTTTGCTAATAATTCCCATAAATTTTTTAAAAATATATTTAAGCAGGTTAAATCTATAATTTCTTATAAAGCAATTATTTAACATCAGCCCAAAGTTTATAAAATCAAACAATAAAAATTATTAATAGAAAGAATATTTTTAATCTAGGTAGGGACTATGCTTTATCTTTATTAATATTATAAATCGATTTTATTCACAAGAAGAAAAGTTATATAATATAAGGCAAAATATTCAATTGGGATAGTAAACTACAGAAGATTATAATAAATTCCAGTATTTGGGAGGAACTAGTCAAATGATAATAATATACTTATGGAGAGTTACTCTGATTAATATAGTTTTCAATATCAATTTAATGTTATAATTTTTTAATATTTTAATGGATTATAATTCAATTTCTACAGCTAGAACATCTTCTTAATTATTATTAAGATAATCTATGTTTAACAGTTTGGCTTTTGCGGGAAACCAAATGATGTATTGAAATATTAATGATATTCACAAATCTTGAAATATATACAGAGGCAATAATCTTTTATGACAAGTGATATCGAAGCACTTCAAGAGGCAACAACAAATAAAGTCATATTATTATACTAAATCGATAATCAAGATAAAAATGGCTTGCAGAGGTATGTACATTTATCAAGTATTTAACCATATAATTTTTAGAATAAATTTATTTTCAAGTTAAAGCAATTATTGATGAATCAGTTGGCCCATTATCGAAATACAAAAATTAACACTATATTTCATGTAATATCTTGCCAATATCAATGGATACTTAAATCCATGATTTAAAAAACTACATGGTTTCAAACAATCCAGATTTAGATCGACCCTTCCATTATTACGCCTCAGGAAATTATTACAACGTCAATTTCGAAAATAGAGTTGATGAATTTATAAGACTAGCAGTAGATTATGATGAAATTTGGGATAGAGGGTAAAGACTTTTAGATGAGATTAAGTAAACTTTTCTCTCATTCAAAGATTAGGTGAATAAAGCTTCAAATTTATAGTCAAATCCTACCCTACCCGTGCATTTTATGCCTTGGGCATCGGATGTTAAAATAGATATGAAGCTTAAGGAATTTGATGTTATTAAAGAAGATTTACAGAGGTTTTTGGCTAGATTGCCTAAACACACTATGATGCATAAACTTAGAAATGAAATGTTTAAGGATCTATAAAAGTATAGGTACGAACTTGAGAGAATATATTTAAATTATTTGAAAATTGTTATCATAGACGACCTATTTATCCACCTGCTTTAATTAATGAAAGTATATTATTTTAGTCTTTAATTTAACTTATTCATCAAAATAAAGAAGAGGTGAAACACATGTCTAGATATAATCCACTAGAAGGTGTGAGAATTCACTTTGATTATATAATTAACGTTCTTAAGAATGAATACTCTCATCTCTAGATAATTTATTTACATACATAACTGGTTTATAAATTGATGTGTTCGATATAATTTATTCAGGTATTTCGTTGAGCCCTAAATGACAAGAATTTTTGAAGTCTAAGATTATCATCATGGACCTCGTAAATATGGTTAAGCAGTTTTTAATCAACCTTCCTTAATCATTGAAGAGTTATATGCTGAACCAGATTCATTCTTAGTTCTTGAAATATTAGGAAAGCCCTGCAATCCAAAGAAGTTGTTTATTAAACATTATATAATTTATAGCAAGTCCGAACAATAAACCTATAGGCTGGACAGCAATGCCTTTAATATGAAATGGTTTATTATGATATCTTGAAAAGAGGACACTTTAAGTTACCAATTTCGTGTTCTTATAAAATAAGTAATTATTAGCCATCCTTCTCTATCTGTTAATTATTGACATGACTTTGACTACAAGGATCATGAACCTATTTCAAAGAGAGATCCTACTTATAAATGCACTGGCTTTCATGTGTTTATCCATTACACAAGAGGTCATGCTCCAGAGAACTAATTATATTAATCCAATAATTTGCTTACAATTTGGAAAACATATCATCAAGCAAAAATTTTTATTTAAAATTGCGACAGCTGGAATTAATCCACCAAGAAAAAAGAAAAAGAAAACTGCTAATGGTTAAACACCAGATACAGCAGAAGAATGTAATAATTTTATAATAATTGATTTATATAGAGAAAAGTGAATATTATATAAGATTGCCTGATTTTTTAGTCAGGAAAAGTATGGGTTAGAGACTTTTATAATTGGCTTTGGGATATGTGGGATGAGGATACTTTTCATAATCTCAATTTGCTAGTGTAAATATTCTCCTAAGTATTTAAATTCTAATTTACAGGTAGTTATTCTTTAAATACTATATATTTGTCAATAATTAATTTAAATGTAGTTAGTTTTATATTCATTTATTTCAAATTATTATTGATAAAGCAATAATCCAAGTGAAGGAGGAGGTAAAACAACCAACAGTTTCTTCTTTGATTTCAAGAGAACTTATTGAAGCAGAGTATGATCTCATTGGTTATGGTGTAGTAGCAGTAAACGACATTAATGGTAAAATAAACTATGGAGATTATAGTTTGAATATCACGATATCATATGAATAGACCAATATACGTTGAGTAATTGGACAAAGATAAATAAAAAGACCTTGATATAAGAATATCATTTTAACCATCAAAAGTAGAGATTATACCCTAAAACCCACCAAAGTAGTATAATTAGAAATTTATATACTCTGAAATGCCAACACATGTTAATAGATCTATATTTAAAAAATGTTACATATGATATAAGAAACTCTTCTATATAGTATAGTATTGCCAAAATAAATGGAAAATTCTAAACCTGATTTTTATGTAGTATGAATCCTATATAATCATAATATGGTAATTAAATTTGTAAATCATATAACAAGAGAAATTTCTGTTTTATAATTCCAAAATAAAAATAATGCATTTGATGGATTACATATCTTATTGAAAAACTTTAACTCTGTATAGATTTAATTCACAATACAAAAAGAATATAGAAGGTAGAGAATATCATCAATATAAAGAATATTTTGAGTATAAGTTTTCTTGTACTTTTAGTATCCTCATATACTTCTCTGAGTTCTTTCTTAGCTCCTTCTAAGTCATAGAGTGCTTACTCAGTGTTTTAATCAATTCTATCAACTAATACTTCCTGTTCCTAAACAATCGAAGCAAATCTCTTAAACATCGAAGATAGGTCATGCAAGGTCTTTTCTATAGCTTAGATACTGGAAGCTCTTTGTTGCAGGGAATTATCTTAATTACCACCCATCATGAGTAAAGTATCTCCTTCAGATGTTAATGAATTATTAGCTGTAGAGGCGGCTGAGTATCGATCATCTGCTTAGTATTAATGAGGTAAAATTCGCATTTTCCTTTGGTTTTATTAGCCAGGTCTAGCTTTAGCTCCTTTTCCAATCAATTTTTCCTTCTTTGCTTCCTACTTTTTAATTACCTGCTAATGTTCTGTAAGTAGCTGCTTAAAACCTAAAGCAGCTTTCATGGCCCGAGAATCTAGCATTTCCACGCAAGTTTAAATAGCTTTTTTATGTTATTGGGTGGTTCTAATGTTATCTATTTGCTTCTTAATTTCATCGTTCTCAACTTATACCTCAGTAAATTACTAAAAACTTCAATAAGTAAATCAAAAGATTCATGTTAAATTATCATTACTTACATCTTTAATGCAAATATTGAGCTATTAAATCTGGTCAAGGGTTGATGCAAAGATTGATGAATCTTATGACACTATAAAATCACAATATATTATAAAAATTGATGTAATTACGTTAATTGAGTCTAGCCTAGTTATCATAAATTTCATGTAATTTATGATCATTTTGCGTGATATGTAGGAGCACTCCTCTCTCAAATTAACTATGTTTTTATTGGTAGTATTGTGAAGCCTGACTATAATTAACACCATTGTACTTTTGAAGTTATTGAAAGAATTATGATGTTAAATCTTTTGGCTTTAAGTGAGGGAGAGCCTTAGCAGGTTTCTTAAGAAAATGGTTTTGTGGCGTTGAATTAGAAGTAGTTGTGTTTTCTGACTTGTACATTTTTATAAATTTATTAGAATAATGTTGATTTAAAATAGAATTTGATTTTAATTCTCATAATATTTAGAATTTTAAATCACGCTATATTTTAAAAAAATTTATGTGTTAGTGAATTCATATGTGTTTAAAAAAGATGTAGTGATAAATTAAACATAAAAAAAATATGCAGGTTTATATGAAATAATTTTAAAAGGTAGCAAATTTAAAAGATACTTTAATTTAAGAAAATAAATTATATGATTACAAACCAAAAATGAAATCAGATAAAAATAAATGCTATACACTAAAGCAAATTCGAAAAATATTCACAAACACTAATTAAATCTATAATTATAGGCAATATTAATAAATAAAGCGTATTAAAGAATATGAAAGTTGCATTTAAAACTAATAAATATTAAAGTAAATACTGAAAATAATTTAAGTAAACCTGTGTCAATCTTTCAAATCTAAGATTGACACTTCAAACATGGATGGCCATTTGAAATACAAAAACTATGTTGAACTTTGTGATGGCTATTTTTCATAGTAAAATAAGAATATTTACTAAAGAAATGTGTGTGAGTTTTCAAAAGTCATTTCACAAAGTCAAATCCCTGGAAGCAAGATCTAATGCTTGTCTGATCTGTGTCGCTCTTTCAAATCTAAGATTGACACTTCAAACATGGATGGCCATTTGAAATACAAAAACTATGTTGAACTTTGTGATGGCTATTTTTCATAGTAAAATAAGAATATTTACTAAAGAAATGTGTGTGAGTTTTCAAAAGTCATTTCACAAAGTCAAATCCCTGGAAGCAAGATCTAATGCTTGTCTGATCTGTGTCGCTCTTTCAAATCTAAGATTGACACTTCAAACATGGATGGCCATTTGAAATACAAAAACTATGTTGAACTTTGTGATGGCTATTTTTCATAGTAAAATAAGAATATTTACTAAAGAAATGTGTGTGAGTTTTCAAAAGTCATTTCACAAAGTCAAATCCCTGGAAGCAAGATCTAATGCTTGTCTGATCTGTGTCGCTCTTTCAAATCTAAGATTGACACTTCAAACATGGATGGCCATTTGAAATACAAAAACTATGTTGAACTTTGTGATGGCTATTTTTCATAGTAAAATAAGAATATTTACTAAAGAAATGTGTGTGAGATTTCAAAAGTCATTTCACAAAGTCAAATCCCTGGAAGCAAGATCTAATGCTTGTCTGATCTCTGTCGCTCTTTCAAATCTAAGATTGACACTTCAAACATGGATGGCCATTTGAAATACAAAAACTATGTTGAACTTTGTGATGGCTATTTTTCATAGTAAAATAAGAATATTTACTAAAGAAATGTGTGTGAGTTTTCAAAAGTCATTTCACAAAGTCAAATCCCTGGAAGCAAGATCTAATGCTTGTCTGATCTGTGTCGCTCTTTCAAATCTAAGATTGACACTTCAAACATGGATGGCCATTTGAAATACAAAAACTATGTTGAACTTTGTGATGGCAGTTTTCATAGTAAAATAAGAATATTTACTAAAGAAATGTGTGTGAGTTTTCAAAAGTCATTTCACAAAGTCAAATCCCTGGAAGCAAGATCTAATGCTTGTCTGATCTGTGTCGCTCTTTCAAATCTAAGATTGACACTTCAAACATGGATGGCCATTTGAAATACAAAAACTATGTTGAACTTTGTGATGGCTAGTTTTCATAGTAAAATAAGAATATTTACTAAAGAAATGTGTGTGAGTTTTCAAAAGTCATTTCACAAAGTCAAATCCCTGGAAGCAAGATCTAATGCTTGTCTGATCTGTGTCGCTCTTTCAAATCTAAGATTGACACTTCAAACATGGATGGCCATTTGAAATACAAAAACTATGTTGAACTTTGTGATGGCTATTTTTCATAGTAAAATAAGAATATTTACTAAAGAAATGTGTGTGAGTTTTCAAAAGTCATTTCACAAAGTCAAATCCCTGGAAGCAAGATCTAATGCTTGTCTGATCTGTGTCGCTCTTTCAAATCTAAGATTGACACTTCAAACATGGATGGCCATTTGAAATACAAAAACTATGTTGAACTTTGTGATGGCTATTTTTCATAGTAAAATATGAATTTTTACTAAAGAAATGTGTGTGAGTTTCCAAAAGTCATTTCACAAAGTCAAATCCCTGGAAGCCAGATCTAATGCTTGTGTGATCTGTGTCGCTCTTTCAAATCTAAGATTGACACTTCAAACGTGGATGGCGTTTTGAAATACAAAAACTATGTTGAACTTTGTGATGGCTAGTTTTCATAGTAAAATAAGAATATTTACTAAAGAAATGTGTGTGAGTTTTCAAAAGTCATTTCACAAAGTCAAATCCCTGGAAGCAAGATCTAATGCTTGTCTGATCTGTGTCGCTCTTTCAAATCTAAGCTTGACACTTCAAACATGGATGGCCATTTGAAATACAAAAACTATGTTGAACTTTGTGATGGCTATTTTTCATAGTAAAATAAGAATATTTACTAAAGAAATGTGTGTGAGTTTTCAAAAGTCATTTCACAAAGTCAAATCCCTGGAAGCAAGATCTAATGCTTGTCTCATCTGTGTCGCTCTTTCAAATCTAAGATTGACACTTCAAACATGGATGGCCATTTGAAGTACAAAAACTATGTTGAACTTTGTGATGGCTATTTTTCATAGTAAAATAAGAATATTTACTAAAGAAATGTGTGTGAGTTTTCAAAAGTCATTTCACAAAGTCAAATCCCTGGAAGCAAATCTAATGCTTGTCTGATCTGTGTCGTTCTTTCAAATCTAAGATTGACACTTCAAACATAGATGGCCACTTGAAATACAAAAACTAAGTTGAACTTTGTGATGGCTATTTTTCATAGAAAAATAAGAATATTAACTAAAGAAATGTGTGTGAGTTTTCAAAAGTCATTTCACAAAGTCAAATCCCTGGAAGCAAGATCTAATGCTTGTCTGATCTGTGTCGCTCTTTCAAATCTAAGATTGACACTTCAAACATAGATGGCCACTTGAAATACAAAAACTAAGTTGAACTTTGTGATGGCTATTTTTCATAGTAAAATAAGAATATTAACTAAAGAAATGTGTGTGAGTTTTCAAAAGTCATTTCACAAAGTCAAATCCCTGGAAGCAAGATCTAATGCTTGTCTGATCTGTGTCGCACTTCCAAATCTAAGATTGACACTTAAAACATGGATGGCCATTTGAAATACAAAAACTATGTTGAACTTTGTGATGGCAATTTTTCATAGTAAAATAAGAATATTTACTAAAGAAATGTGTGTGAGATTTCAAAAGTCATTTCACAAAGTCAAATCCCTGGAAGCAAGATCTAATGCTTGTCTGATCTCTGTCGCTCTTTCAAATCTAAGATTGACACTTCAAACATGGATGCCCATTTGAAATACAAAAACTATGTTGAACTTTGTGATGGCAATTTTTCATAGTAAAATAAGAATATGTACTAAAGAAATGTGTGTGAGTTTTCAAAAGTCATTTCACAAAGTCAAATCCCTGGAAGCAAGATCTAATGATTGTCTGATCTGTGTCGCTCTTTCAAATCTAAGATTGACACTTCAAACATGGATGGCCATTTGAAATACAAAAACTATGTTGAACTTTGTGATGGCTATTTTTCATAGTAAAATAAGAATATGTACTAAAGAAATGTGTGTGAGTTTTCAAAAGTCATTTCACAAGTCAAATCCCTGGAAGCAAGATCTAATGCTTGTCTGATCTGTCTCGCTCTTTCAAATCTAAGATTGACACTTCAAACATGGATGGCCATCTGAAATACAAAAACTATGATGAACTTTGTGATGGCTATTTTCAAAGTAAAAAAAGAATTTTACTAAAGAAATGTGTGCGAGTTTTCAAAAGTCATTTCACAAAGTCAAATCCCTGGAAGCAAGATCTAATGCTGTCTGATCTGTGTCGCTCTTTCAAATCTAAGATTGAAACTTCAAACATGGATGGCCATTTAATACAAAAACTATGTTGAACTTTGTGATGGCTATTTTTCATAGTAAAATAAGAATATTTACTAAAGAAATGTGTGTGAGATTTCAAAAGTCATTTCACAAAGTCAAATCCCTGGAAGCAAGATCTAATGCTTGTCTGATCTCTGTCGCTCTTTCAAATCTAAGATTGACACTTCAAACATGGATGGCCATTTGAAATACAAAAACTATGTTGAACTTTGTGATGGCTATTTTTCATAGTAAAATAAGAATATTTACTAAAAAAATGTGTGTGAATTTTCAAAAGTCATTTCACAAAGTCAAATCCCTAGAAGCAAGATCTAATGCTTGTCTGATCTGTGTCGCTCTTTCAAATCTAAGATTGACACTTCAAACATGGATGGCCATTTGAAATACAAAAACTATGTTGAACTTTGTGATGGCTATTTTTCAAAGTAAAAAAAGAATATTTACTAAAGAAATGTGTGTGAGTTTTCAAAAGTCATTTCACAAAGTCAAATCCCTGGAAGCAAGATCTAATGCTTGTCTGATCTGTGTCGCTATTTCAAATCTAAGATTGACACTTCAAACATGGATGGCCATTTGAAATACAAAAACTATGTTGAACTTTGTGATGGCTATTTTTCATAGTAAAATAAGAATATTTACTAAAGAAATGTGTGTGAGTTTTCAAAAGTCATTTCACAAAGTCAAATCCCTGGAAGCAAGATCTAATGCTTGTCTGATCTGTGTCGCTCTTTCAAATCTAAGATTGACACTTCAAACATGGATGGCCATTTGAAATACAAAAACTATGATGAACTTTGTGATGGCTATTTTCATAGTAAAATAAGAATATTTACTAAAGAAATGTGTGTGAGATTTCAAAAGTCATTTCACAAAGTCAAATCCCTGGAAGCAAGATCTAATGCTTGTCTGATCTCTGTCGCTCTTTCAAATCTAAGATTGACACTTCAAACATGGATGGCCATTTGAAATACAAAAACTATGTTGAACTTTGTGATGGCTATTTTTCATAGTAAAATAAGAATATTTACTAAAGAAATGTGTGTGAGATTTCAAAAGTCATTTCACAAAGTCAAATCCCTGGAAGCAAGATCTAATGCTTGTCTGATCTCTGTCGCTCTTTCAAATCTAAGATTGACACTTCAAACATGGATGGCCATTTGAAATACAAAAACTATGTTGAACTTTGTGATGGTATTTTTCATAGTAAATAAGAATATTTAACAAAGAAATGTGTGTGAGTTATCAAAAGTCAATTCACAAAGTCAAATCCCTGGAAGCAAGATCTAATGCTTCTCTGATCTGTGTCGCTCTTTCAAATCTAAGATTGACACTTAAAAAATGGAGTGAGTTATCATAAGTCATTTCACATAGTCAAATCCCTGGAAGCAAGATCTAATGCTTGGATGATCTGTGTCGTTCTTTCAAATCTAAGATTGACACTTCAAACATGGATGGCCATTTGCAATACAAAAACTATGTTGAACTCTGTGATGGCTATTTTTCATAGTAAAAAAAGAATATTTACTAAAGAAATGTGTGTGAGTTTTCAAAAGTCATTTCACAAAGTCAAATCCCGGAAGCAAGATCTAATGCTTGTCTGATCTGTGTCGCTCTTTCAAATCTAAGATTGACACTTCAAACATGGATGGCCATTTGAAATACAAAAACTATGTTGAACTTTGTGATGGCTATTTTTCATAGTGAAATAAGAATATTTACTAAAGAAATGTGTGTGAGTTTTCAAAAGTCATTTTCACAAAGTCAAATCCCTGGAAGCAATATCTAATGCTTGTCTGATCTGTGTCGTTATTTCAAATCTAAGATTGACACTTCAAAAACATGGATGGCCATTTGAAATACAAAAACTATGTTGAACTTTGTGATGGCTATTTTTCATAGTAAAATAAGAATATTTACTAAAGAAATGTGTGTGAGATTTCAAAAGTCATTTCACAAAGTCAAATCCCTGGAAGCAAGATCTAATGCTTGTCTGATCTCTGTCGCTCTTTCAAATCTAAGATTGACACTTCAAACATGGATGGCCATTTGAAATACAAAAACTATGTTGAACTTTGTGATGCTATTTTTCATAGTAAAATAAGAATATTTACTAAAGAAATGTGTGTGAGTTTTCAAAAGTCTTTTCACAAAGTCAAATCCCTGGAAGCAAGATCTAATGCTTGTCTGATCTGTGTCGCTCTTTCAAATCTAAGATTGACACTTCAAACATGGATGGCCATTTGAAATACAAAAACTATGGTCAACTTTGTGATGGCTATTTTCCATAGTTAAATAAGAATATTTACTAAAGAAATGTGTGTGAGTTTATAGAAGTCATTTCACAAAGTCTAATCCCTGGAAGCAAGATCTAATGCTTGTCTGATCTGTGTCGCTCTTTCAAATCTAAGATTGACACTTAAAGAAATGTGTGTGAGTTTTCAAAAGTCATTTCACAAAGTCAAATCCCTGGAAGCAAGATCTAATGCTTGTCTAATCAGTGTCGCTCTTTCAAATCTAAGATTGAAACTTCAAACATGGATGGCCATTTGAAATACAAAAATTATGTTGAACTTTATGATGGCTATTTTTCATAGTAAAATAAGAATAATTACTAAAGAAATGTGTGGTGAGTTTTCAAAAGTCATTTCACAAAGTCAAATCCCTGGAAGCAAGATCTAATGCTTGTCTCATCTGTGTCGCTCTTTCAAATCTAAGAATGACACTTCAAACATGGATGGCCATTTGAAAATACAAAAACTATGTTGAACTTTGTGATGGCTATTTTTCATAGTAAAATAAGAATATTTACAAAAGAAATGTGTGAGAGTTTTCAAAAGTCATTTCACAAAGTCAAATCCCTGGAAGCAAGGTCTAATGCTTGTCTGATTTGTGTCGTTCTTTCAAATCTAAGATTGACACTTCATACATGGAAGGCAATTTGCAATACAAAAACTATGTTTGAACTTTGTGATGGCTATTTTCATAGTAAAATAAGAATATTTACTAAAGAAATGTGTGTGAGTTTTCAAAAGTCATTTCGCAAAGTCAAATCCCTGGAAGCAAAATCTAATGCTTGTCTGATCTGTGTCGCTCTTTCAAATCTAAGATTCACACTTCAAACATGAATGGCCATTTGAAGTACAAAAACTATGTTGAACTTTGTGATGGCTATTTTCATAGTAAAATAAGAATATTTACTAAAGAAATGTGTGTGAGTTTTCAAAAGTCATTTCACAAAGTCAAATCCCTGGAAGCAAGATCTAATGCTTGTCTGATCTGTGTCGCTCTTTCAAATCTAAGATTGACACTTCAAACATGGATGGCCATTTGAAATACAAAAAGTATGTTGAATTTTGTGATGGCTATTTTTCATAGTAAAATAAGAATATTTACTAAAGAAAAGTGTGTGAGTTTTCAAAAGTCATTTCACAAAGTCAAATCCCTGGAAGCAAGATCTATTGCTTGTCTAATCTGTGTCGCTCTTTCAAATCTAAATTTGACACTTAAGAGAAATGTGTGTGAGTTTTCAAAAGTCATTTCACAAAGTCAAATCCCTGGAAGCAAGATCTAATGCTTGTCTGATCTGTGTCGCTCTTTCAAATCTAAGATTGACACTTCAAACATGGATGGCCATTTGAAATACAAAAACTATGTTGAACTTTGTGATGGCTATTTTTCATAGTAAAATAAGAATATGTACTAAAGAAATGTGTGTGAGTATTCAAAAGTCATTTCACAAAGTCAAATCCCTGGAAGCAAAATCTAATGCTTGTCTGATCTGTGTCGCTCTTTCAAATCTAAGATTGACTATTCAATCATGGATAGCCATTTGAAATACAAAAACTATGTTGAACTTTGTGATGGCTATTTTTCAGAGTAAAATAAGAATATTTACTAAAGAAATGTGTGTGAGTTTTCAAAAGTCATTTCACAAAGTCAAATCCCTGGAAGCAAGATCTAATGCTTGTCTGATCTGTGTCGTTCTTTCAAATCTAAGATTGACACTTCAAACATGGATGGCCATTTGATATACAAAAACTAAGTTGAACTATGTGATGGCTATTTTTCATAGTAAATAAGAATATTTACTAAAGAAATGTGTGTGAGTTATCATAAGTCAATTCACATAGTCAAATCCCTGGAAGCAAGATCTAATGCTTGTCTTATCTGTGTCGTTCTTTCAAATCTAAGATTGACACTTCAAACATGGATGGCCATTTGAAATACAAAAACTATGTTGAACTTTGTGATGGCTATTTTTCATAGTAAAATAAGAATATTTACTAAAAGAATGTGTGTGAATTTTCAAAAGTCATTTCACAAAGTCAAATCCCTAGAAGCAATATCTAATGCTTGTCTGATCTGTGTCGTTCTTTCAAATCTAAGATTGACACTTCAAACATGGATGGCCATTTGAAATACAAAAACTATGTTGAACTTTGTGATGGCTATTTTTCATAGTAAAATAAGAATATGTACTAAAGAAATGTGTGTGAGTTTTCAAAAGTCATTTCACAAAGTCAAATCCCTGGAAGCAAGATCTAATGCTTGTCTGATCTGTGTCGCTCTTTCAAATCTAAGATTGACACTTCAAACATGGATGGCCATTTGAAATACACAAACTATGTTGAACTTTGTGATGGCTATTTTTCATAGTAAAATAAGAATATTTACTAAAGAAATGTGTGTGAGTTTTCAAAAGTCTTTTCACAAAGTCAAATCCCTGGAAGCAAGATCTAATGCTTGTCTGATCTGTGTCGCTCTTTCAAATCTAAGATTGACACTTCAAACATGGATGGCCATTTGAAATACAAAAACTATGTTGAACTTTGTGATGGCTATTTTTCATCGTAAAATAAGAATATTTACAAAAGAAATGTGTGTGAGTTTTCAAAAGTTATTTCACAAAGTAAAATCCCTCTAAGCAAGATCTAATGCTTGTCTGATCTGTGTCGCTCTTTCAAATCTAAGATTGACACTTCAAACATGGATGGCCATTTGAAATACAAAAACTATGTTGAACTTTGTGATGGCTATTTTTCATAGTAAAATAAGAATATTTACTAAAGAAATGTGTGTGAGTTTTCAAAAGTCATTTCACAAAGTCAAATCCCTGGAAGCAAGATCTTATCCTTGGTTTTGTTTATATTTGCGGCATTTTAATTACCTATTAAATCAATCTAGTTTTAATTTTTAAATCCTAGTTTTAATATTAACATTTAGGTTAACCTTTTTTTTAATTTATTTATATAGATTATTTTAGGATTTTTTATTTTAATTTTATCGTAAATCTTCATTAGAAATATTTTTTTTGCTCCTTAAAATTTCTTATTGAACTGGGAAATATATTAGATTTTCTTTTTTATGAAATAACCCACTTTGAATATTATTTATTGATACAAAGCTGTAATTTTCTCAACAAAAACCTCTTTAAAATATTTTCATTTTTCAATTTTTTCTGATCACTTAATATATATTTTTATCGGTTATTTTTTATTATCAAATTTTTTTCCTTTTTCATACTTTTAAATATTAAATGATTTAAACAGGTATTTGTTTTATTTTTAACTTAAAGCCATATCCAATCTGATTATCAATTTGAAACTCTTAAATTATTTCTCTCAAAACTAAGAAAATTTAACATTTTAAGCATAATTAAATATCGTATATTGTTTCTTTTCCTTAAATTCTCTAAATATAAAAATTAAGCATTGATTATAGTAATTCATTTTGTTCCATTGAGAAAATTCAAAGTACTACTTAAGTTATATATTAGTTAATTGTTTTTTTATATTATGAAGATCTTTGAACTTTTTATTTTAATTCTTTTTTAATATTTATTATATAGAATTGATCTTAATAAATTTCATCATTTAAAAATAAACACTTTAATTGTTATATTAGACAAATGAATTAGCTGTTTAAAAGTAAACACATTGATAGAGTTATTAATTCTAAATTTTTCAATTAATGATGTTTATCTATTAACTTCCTCGAATTTGTTAAGTAATTGTCAATAATTTCTCAGTCTACTTATATTTTAAAGAAATAAATTCAAAAACTGATGATAGTTATTTTTGAACAGTTTTAGATTTCTATGTAGTTTATCATAGGATCTCTATTGCTTAAAAATATGTGAAATTTGTTGTGAATTGCAAACAATTATAAAGAAAAAGAAATAATGAATTCTATTATCTAAAGATATAAGGCTATTTATGATATGTATGAAAATAGAAAATTCAAAAGTTTTACTTTGAATTTAAAGAGCACTACTTTTCTATTTGTATCTTAAGTTAAGATAGCAAATATGATTCCTTAGAATGTATATTATAATTGTAGAAGTATTTTATATTTAACAAGATAGAATTAGAAATTAAATATAGGAAAATATAGATGCTTTTTCTTAAAAGAAGTGAGAAAATTTCTTACATTTTAAATACTTTATCTGCAATAACTTTCTTAGATAAAATTTGATCAAAGAGCATCAATGTAATAACAGAATTCTTTTAAATTATTATATTTTTTAATAAAAATTAATTTAAATGGATTCTTTTTTTTGTATACGGTATATAATTATTTTATGCTTAAAGTTCCTAATCTTAGTTTTTGAAGTAGTATTTTCATAGAAATTTATTTATAATTTTTTAAAAAACTCACGATTAATTACCTTATTTTTTTAGATTCTTAAAGAATATACAATATTCTTTCTTTAATTTATTTTTTATGTAGCAATTCATAAAGAAGAAGATTAATTCGATAATTATATTTGTTTAGAGATATTTATTTCTATGATAAGATGAGAAACTTATACATCTATAACAATGACAATAATATAGTTCACCAAATAAATAATAATTACACTAATCATTTCTTGTGATTGTTATATAAAATATTAGGAATTAATCAGATATTGAAGTCTTCCATTAGTTGCATGTTTTATCACAGCAATAATTTTAAAGCGTGATTTCCTTCATAAAAAATTATACCTTAGTAGTTAAAATGAGAATATCTGAAATAATAATGAGATGCTAAGAAATTAATAAAAATAGTAAGTAAGTATAATAACAGAGATATTGATTTTGCAAATAGATCAAAAGATGAATAGATTTATTAAAACATCTTTGTCTTTAATTACGTTTAAAATAAAAGTAATTAAACTGTATACACTTATAATAAAAATTACTTTAGAAATAATTAATAACACCGACCCTTGCCCCTTATATAATTGCCATAATTAAGAATACCATTAATCATTTAATATAAAATTTTTGGATTTTAAATTATATGATATTTTATTTTTTAATTAAAATAAAATTAATTTAAGTTACAAATTTATAAATAAAGATTTCGATAAAATAAAATGGAAAATACACAGCTAGACACTGCAAATCCAGCAAAATATGTGCGATTATTGAATATGGATACTCATGTGGAAGGGGGTAGTTTTATAAGAGTGATTGAATCAACTGAAAAAATTTAAAAGGTTGACAGTTACAAATCTCATAAATTTTTATTATGAAAAAATGGAATTACTTATTAAGTTACAAAACAAAATTAATGATTAAAAATAATTAAGTGTATTTTAAAAAATAATATTCATATTCTTAGTTAATGATTAATTTAAAATACTTGTTTTAAATACATATTTTGTATTTAGTGTTGACTAACCTATTACAAGACCAGCGATGACATCGATATACTACATGTTGGAGGGAGAGTAAAAATCAGCATTCCATATTTTGAAGTCAGATGAGATTTGGCATTACTACGATGGGGACTCAAGTGTCAACATTTATGAAATAGATTTACATGGAGTACTCACAACTACTCTGCTTGGAAGTCCAGTTAGATATCAAGGGGCGGTGTTTTAACACAATTAACCACCAAAGATTCTAAAATGCAATTTGTTTTAATTTATTTATTTAATTTAGAAGCAATATTCAATGATAATGAGAAATAAATATGCATTGTTTTTCGGAATATAAGCTTTTAAACATTTGAATACCCATTTGAGATTTAGCAATATATGTATACTTTTTTTCAAAAGATTAAGTGTTTTCAATAATTTAATATTTTTATTATTTCACCTAAATAATTTTGCATATTATTTGAGAAGTATTTATAATGATTAGAAGTTAAAATCTAGTATTTAAATATTTTTTACTTAATTAATATAGTAGAACAAATATCTTTTTTATTTTATATAATTAGTTATTTATCATTTTGATATTTTAATAATAGATTAATCTAATTTAGAATAATATTAAGAAAATTAGTTATATAAGAAGAAAACTCTAAAAAACATGCAGCATATAATTAAAAAAATGTCTAATTTATCTAAGGGATATTAATAAACAAAACTTCTGCCTCTTAAAGTTTTATATTCAATAATTTAAATAAAGTTATAATTAAAATTATATTTTTATTTATATTAGCCATTTAGTTTCAATAAAACTACAATCAAATTATAAAATAATTTCAATCAATAAATTGAGGGTTTAATGTTTATGAAAAAATATTATTTATCACATTATGAAATAAAGAGTAACAAAATTGCACATATAGGATAAATATACATTTATTTAATGTTAAGAGAGGTTAATGGTTTGCAGCAGAACTATCTAATAAAAATGGCTTTGCATTAATTTATAAATTAAATAAAATTGAAATATTATCATATAAATTTGTATAATTATTGAGATTAATGGGGTGTACTGTTGCTCCTGGCTTTGAATATGAAGACTATGCTCTTGCAGATACAAGTTTGTTAGATGTATATCCTCACCACAAAGAACTCATAAAAAGATTACTGATTAAATAATGAAAAGGAAAAAGTCAACTGATAATTCTTTTTAGCAATCGTATTAAAGTTATATAAAATTATAGATACATTTCCTTAATACTTAATTTCAATCTTGGGGGAAGCATAATTATTTAAGGGATAGTTTATGAAGCATATAAGAAATACAATAAAATTTAGTGTTTATTGATATTAAAGATTATTAAGTAAGAATAAATTATAATAAATTTTAGATAAAATATGTTCAAAATTAACAAATAATATATATGAATAAAGTTGAATGCAATGGAAAAAAATTAATGATTAATATCAATAATCCTTCTTATTAATAAATGTTTAAGTGTTAGAGCCAATTAAAAATGTCGAAATAAAATAAATTTTAGAAAAAAAATTTTGGGCAGGAAACTACAATTCCTCTATCTTAAAAATAATTTAAAATGAAATTACGAAAATTTAAAACTATCAGGAATTATAATATCAAAGTCAAATGCTTGAAAAGAAAACATAAACTTCAGAGTACTATAAGAAACTATATGATTTGAAATCTTTAGTAGAGGAAGGCGGGAGTTATAGTTTAGTGATTAAATCAAACGATGAAGTTATTAGGGGGAAGTTTCCTGCACTGGCTTATGATAAAAGAAAAATTTTAGGGAAGTTTCCTGTACTTTTTATTTTTATTATATAAATCTTTAAAAAACTGTAAACCAACTTCCGGACTAATTTCATAGTTATAAATATACTTAATTTATTAATCAATTTGTCAATATCTCTATTAGCATGTATTTTTAGAACCACCAAGTACGATCTCGTTTCTTCTAAATATCAGTCATCTTACAACTCTTAGGCATGTAAGACTGGAATTGATCCACTATATTTATAAATATTTCTTATGTAATTGATATGATTCCAAGTGTTCTCAGTTCTAATTATTGTTATCTAAACTCAAGGTACTGCGCTTACTGTCATACCTCAATATCCTCTTAATATTTAATGGGTCATAAAAATATACAATTTTTGAATTTATGTAAAATTTATTAAATTTTCATAATATAAATAAAGTACAGGAAACTTCCTCGAGTAGAGGAAACTCCCCCCCCCTTATTAGATCTTAGTTAAAAGAAAATGACTTAACAAGACCAGCGATGACATCGATATACTACATGTTGGAGGGAAAGTAAACATCAGCATTCCATATTTTGAAGTCAGATGAGATTTGGCATTACTACGATGGGGACTCAAGTGTCAACATTT